>JAEBDU010006948.1:0-56580 GCA_016802625.1 Heliconius numata | reverse complement strand
TAATTTTTCTTTTTTTTTTTTTTTTTTTTTTTTTTATGTTTGTTACCTCATAACTTTTAACTGGGTGAACCGATTTTGAAAATTTTTTTTTTATTTGAAAGGTATGGCTTCCCGAATGGTCCCATTTTTTTTTGGTCCATGTCTGACAATGGTATCCATGAGAAAATCACATAATTCTGAAATTTGCATTATGCATGTGCGCGGCTAATAGCCGAATAACTCAATGTCGCGCCAACCGATTTTGATGATTCTTTTTTATTTGAAAGGATACACTTCAAGGATAATTTGGTGAAAGTTTGGTTAGGTTTTGATTATGGAATCCGGAGAAAATTGAGAAAGTTTGTTTTTTTTGGTAAAAAATTAATTATACTGTAATAGTTACAAGCAAAAACTTTTTAAATTGATGTCAGAAGTGAGAATCCTGATGGTTGCATTTCTTTTCAACCAACCTCAAAAAAGAGGATGTTCTCATTTTCAACCAACTTCAAAGAAGGGAGATTCCCAATTCGCCCGAATACTTTTTATGTATGTTCTTGTTAATATACCAAAATGTAACTTTGCACAAAAATAATACCTAATTAAATGAAGTTTTACATAGGACAATGACAACCACTCGTTGAGAACCACTACCGCCACCATCACCACTCGTTCAAGAAGCATCATTTTAAGATCTACCCATCACTTAAAATCATAAAATAAATTAATTTTTAACAAAAAGAAAAACCGACTTCTAACAAGGAACTAAAAAGTGAAAAATAATTATATAAAGATTTTGTAATTTTGAAGTCGGTGTCAAACTAATGCTACAACACCTTTACTACAATATCTAATTACTAAGCCTGTTTGTTTTACTTGGCACCGACTTCAAAATTATAAAATCTTTGTAAAATTATTTTTCACTTTTTAGTTCCTTGTTAGAAGTCGGTTTTTCTTTTTGTTAAAAATTAATTTTTAGAGAATAATCTTGCCTTTTTTCTTTTTTTTTTCTTTTTGCCAAAATTATCCTAAACATTGTAATATAAAAGAAATTATATTTAGAAAATGATTAATATTATAGGAATGTTTGATAAACAATTAACCGGACACATGTTCATTTCTTTATCGATATCTACAAATATTTACTCTAACTTTGGTTACAAGAAAAGTAAATCGATTTATCAAATTTATTGGCCACTTATCTATAAAATAATAGTTATGATACTGTTATCTGGTGCTCGACTGATTATTTAATCAAATTGACTTCTGTGAGTAGGTAGTTCATTAAGTACGTAAATATGTTTACGGTGAGCGTGGGTTCAATTCCAATGACGTAATTTTAAGTAATATTCGATAGAGATAAGTGGACTATTCTTGGTGTGATTCTTCATTCTTCTTTTTAATTTGAACCAGTTGAGCCTGAGATTATAGCGTTCAACTAAACCAACTCTTTAGCTTTATAATATTAAGTACCTACCTATATACCTAGTAGATACATATCCATCCATCAGTCTTTTAAAGTCCACTGCTGGACATATCCCCCAATGCTCGCCACTCCGTCCAGTCCTGCGCCCTTTGAATCATGCGGGTTCCCGCTGTCTGCTTGAGGTAGATACTTATAGGCAGATGAAATACCTATTTACTTTGAATTATTAAATAAAAACCTGTGTTTATTCGTGAGTATTTTTTTTTAGTTTTTAAAGACGCTCCGTCCCCGTTAAGTCAACACCTTTCGTCACTTTCCGATGAACTCTGGAGGTATTGAGTGGCGGAAAACAACACGTTTCGTTTTGCAATCACATCGTTTTGCCTCGTTTACCAGAGCTAGGAAATGAAACTATTAAGTAGATATTTATTATTACATTGAGTATAAAAAATATTAGTATTGTATAATATCCTGTCTTTCATTAACAGAAGTCACCTAAGTATTTTAGAAAGAACCACATCTTCTTTTTAAATTATAGTTGTATAAGTACAATACTAACATTTATTATATGGGCTAGAAATTAAAAACCACTTTTTAAAACCCATTGAACAAACACAATTATCGACATTTTGATTTCAAAACCATAAAATCAAGAATAAAGATAACTAAAGCATAATTTCCATTATTATCGAAATTAGTTTTAAATTGTTCAACTAAAAGAGATTTATCGACCGTTTAAAATAACGGAAAACATTTTTTAACTTACAATTGGGTTAGTCCGGAACTAAAACTGGTTTTATCACGTTCAAGCTCTCGAGTCTCGTACTATAATTACTGGTGACCCGAGAGTGTGGTGCAGCCAAGTTTTTTTTATATAGGTAGGTACCTACTTGTTGCACTTTTGAAATATTATGTTGTTTAGCGGAATACAACGCCGCACTTTATCATTAAAGATGAGATAAGAAATGTAAATAATTCTGTCGAGTGAGAATCGAACTTCCAACAACCGCGACGAACTCATGGAATGCTTACATTTTAAAACAAAGTTTACTTATTTAAATAGATGCTTACAACTTAAATAAGTTGTAAGAAGCGTATAAGAATTTCGAAGTAGTTTGATGGGAACGTATGTCTTAAATGTCAGCGCGTATTGGACGGTGTCCAAGAAGCGTAGGTTGAAATTCTGCTAGGTAAAAATTTTTATTTGTTTTCAAAAAAAGGATATTGCTTTACTATATGTGGAATAACACTCAAAATAGGTTAGGTTATTTTTCTTCTTTATTAATAAATAAATCTAAAACTGTCCTTGGTTTTATTTTATCACGTTATTTCTTGACACTCTACTTACTCTCCCTCTCTTATACGAAATAGTGCCACAGTCAAGTAATAACTAATTAGTTTATGAAATTTAATAAACTAAGGTTAAGTTAATTACGCTTAGTTTGATAAGTTTTACTGAATGAAAACATAAAGATTTATGACCATTTTAGTATCTAATTTAATATTTATTTAAAGTTTATATACTTCTCACCTTTATACTACCTATGTAGGTATTATATGTGCCTTTATATCTTTTCTTATAAATTATTTTGAGGCCAGTCGTGATGCAGGGACAAAAATGTGTGACTGTAAACGCGACTGATCCAGTTACGCCACTCAACACACAATTCCTGTAGAATTCGGCAGATATGGGAAGCAAAGTGTCCTATTACTACACTAGGTTCCCTCAGCCTACCCTGCTGTGTGCGGGATACAGCGTGTTTTCGCTAAATACTCCGCTAAAGTAAAACTGTTTTTATGAATAAGTGCAGTTTTTGTGATACCTGACGAGATAGTCAAGAATATAGACATTTCTGAGAAAGCACATAGGTACATTTGTTACTTTCAAATTCAAATCCATGCTTTATAAAATAAAATTAAATGTGGTGTCGTGGGACACCAGGTAGGAACGAAGTTCCTTCGGCTAACGTAGAATCGACACAAATTGCAAAAAAAGTCGTGCTCAATTTTATGTAGGTTTTCTTGATTTTTCTCTTAAATTTTGCTGATTAGTTTTTATTTAAGTACAAGAAAGTATTTAGGAAATTCAGTATTTTAGGAAATAATAAATTACTTAAAATAAAAAAACATCGTAATTCAAATTATCAACTAAAATAACAAAATATATCACTAAAATAATAAGATAAAAGAGAAGGGATGAGAGAACGAAAAGAAAGAGGGAGAAGGACTGTCGCGCCTGCGCACGTCTCATTTAACGGTTTTATTCCACGCATTTTTCGTACGGTTTTACTAGCACATTTTTTTAGTTCGGTCACGCAGCGAAATCCCTATCCCTTCCAAGCCCGCCGTAAGGAACTTCGTTCCAACAAGATTTTAGGAATATTTCGATATTCTAATAGGCACGTTCCCCGAGATAGGATCAAACCCACAATCACAGGCTTCTGTGTTGTAATTTGTATCACGACGCCAAATGTTGTACCTACGTTTAGGTAATAAGATTAGTTACTTTAATGAAGCCAGTGGCAGCGCGTGACTGTAAACGTGACAGTGTGTGTTCGATTCCCACCCGAGGAAATGAAATATTTCGTATTTTTATTTCATTTCTTCTCTGATGTCACGGCGTAGCGCGGCGTAATACCTAGTGGGGAAAAGAGTGTCGTTACACTAGTTACCTTTCCAAGTACGGGGCACATATGTAGGTAGATACTTACTATGTATCTCGCTAAAACATATATCGTATGTTAAGTAATTTCTGATTCTAGGTAGGCATTTATTCAACAATCTCTACATTATGTCATCAATGCACCTACTAATTTTCAATCTATTCGTGCCTATTATTTGTAAACTACCGCATTTATCTCATAGATCAACTCACGACCCATGATATACCTAGATATCACGTTTTAAGGAAGGAAAACACTTAGAATTAACTTGAATTGACGTTAGGAAAGTCCTAATGCTTATGTTTGCTTCTATTTGAGGTAATATTTTTTAGTAAGTACCTAAGTAGAATAAATGAATGAATATTAGGATGTTAGAATAATTGTCATTTCTACTACGATTATAATTATTAATCTTTTATTGTGAAGAAATTTACATATAGTTTCTTATGTTTTCTTCTGTTTTTTTTTATATTTAGAGGTTTTTCTATTGGTAAATCACTTGAAAAATTAGCTTTAAACCTTTCTTAATGAATTAAGACATTGTCCTTTCTTGTTTAGAGCTACATGTGTGTTTGAAGGTATACTATAATAAATTAAAATGCTTGAATAAAATAATATTATGTCCTATTTATTTAACTCCATGTTTAAAATAATTGAAAATAATGGAATAAAATATCCATATTTGTTGAATTTTCTTTTTAACACGATAAATAAAAATAATTTCCAATAAACCCATCAATATACATAATATAATCATTAATTACTAGAAATATAAACCGTTGAAAACAACCACATTGTCATTGCAGACGCAGCGCAGGCGGCCATGACGGTGGGCGTGGCCAACGTGCTGTGCGACGACCGCCCCGCCCCCCTCGCGTGGCCCACCCCCACCCCCGCGCCCCTCTGGCAGTACCCAGGTAACGTAACCTCCCACGGAGTGATGCTCGCCTGGTAACTGCGCGCCAAGTATTGCGAGGCGTTTTAGCGCTCGCTTGCCGTTTCTCATATGATACAAATATCGGATAGATAGAAGACCTCCTAAACGGTTATGATGCTTTGGTGTTGTTGCAACCGAGTTTTGTGTATCGATTTTTTGGTTATCGATTTTTTTTTTGATTGGTTGGTTAGCGTGGTGTACGAGCAGCGTTGGTGTTTGTTGGTTTGTGGGTTGTTTGTGCTGCGTTTGTGGGTTCGATTCCCATGAGGGTGAATTAATTATTTGTATTTCCTCGCTCTGGTGTGACCACGGCACAAAATGCGGCGTTGAGTTACGCTCAACACGTAATTTGACGTGAATTGTGAATGAGGGGAGGAGTACTTTAACACTTAACACTAGTTTCTCTCTACCTGCACTACTAAATAGGGATACCAAAATAAATTTGAGTTTCACATACTTTAAATAGATTTTTTTTTGTTTATTTTTTTCTAAAAAGGATCAGTTGGCTTTTAGGTACATATTTACGATATTTTTTATATTTTCATTTCTTTTTGTTCTGTTTTCCATATTATGTTTTTTTAATATTTCTTTTAATTACAAATAAAAAAAGGATTTTAATTATTAAATTTTTATTTCTTAATATTTTTTAAAGATATCCACATTTTTTTAATTAAATTAAAATGATTATAATTTCCGTCCTAAAAATGCCGTTACAGTTACACATTCAACAAAAATCAAGCTTACAGGACCACATTCCGTTGAGTCTTTAATTTGACCGATTATAAATGATGTAATCAGCCTCCTACCACTGTCGATCTAATTTATTTTTTAAACAAAAGCAAAACAGTCGGTTTCATAAATTTGCGGTAAATAATTTAAAATACAATTTCTTTATTTAAATATGATAATTTTTATATTATACCACATTTTCTTAAAAATAAATAAAATTCATATTAATATAAGTATGACTTAATTCCAAATGAAAATCCGTTACAGTTACGCATTCAATTCCACAAGTTTATAAAGTACAAAGTACTTTAAGTTTAGTTTCACATTCCGTTGCGTGTTCAATTTGACCGACTATAAATGATGTAATCAGCCTCCCACCACTGTCGGTCTAATTTGTTTTTTTAAAAAAGCTTTTTTGGCCGACACTCGATCCCGTTTATTACGGCCACCGGTTTCTTTCAACGCTTTTATAATTTTATTTTTGTTTCGTAATGAACTAGCTTGCGCCTGTGGTTGTTTCGTCGACAAAGGATGTACTTTTTTTATTTTCGCATAAATCATTTGGTTATCTATTAAAGAAATTTGATAATGGCTCGTTAACTTTTTAATATATTATGTTCGTTTCTGTAAGGCGTGTTGTTTTATTTTATTGTCTTTGTCTTTGTTAGGGGTTAGAAAAATGGTAATTGTATGAAAATATTTAAGAAGGTACATATATAAAATATTGTAAATATACACAAAAAAACTCATTCTAAAGACCTTTCAAAACTTAAAATATGTAAACAATCCACATGGGGAGATTAAAATCCTTTTATTGCCAATCCTAAGTCACAGAAAAGTGTATCACTGTCTCAGAAGTTTAGTTACACTTTTAGATATTGCAGGCAGATTCAAAGATATAAAGGATACGTTTTTGAACATACGTCGTAAATTTATCAATAGGCCGTTTGTAGCCCTTTTGTTCGCTAAATTTAAAATCTATGAACTTTCTGTATAGATATAATATATTTTACGCAAACTGATCATTAAATACATAAACCTAATATTAGTTTCTACACAAACAAAAGAGATTAGACCCTGCTAAACTGGTCTTAAACAATAACCCATTAAACTGTAAAATATTTTGAAATCTATATCTTAACAAAATTTTTTTTTTTATAATACCAAGATGTTTCTATCTAATGGCGTGTTCTTGTAACAAAATATGTTACTACTATATTGTATACACAGATAAAACGTAACCCGAAACTATTAGATCCAACTTATGACCATCTAGTCAAATGTAAAACTGACTGACTGATTCCATCACCCGGCAAATCGCTTCCCACACGCCAGCGGAACTCGTGTCACTACCAACCCATAAATTATCCATCATCCGAAAAAACATGCAAAAAATAATCGTAAAAACTCATTTATCGATAACTCCACTCGACTTAAGTCCTGCCCTAAATTTTAAGTCCCACCTCCTAAGCTCCGCCTATACAACGTCTCAGCCAATCGGAGGCGAGCGTGTTCTAAAGGATGGTTCTAATTAGTTGCCGCCCCTTTCGTTTTTAGTGTTGTGAATTAGTTCTTTTGTTTGTTTTTTTTTTGCCGGCGATTATAGTTAGTCTTTACACTTTACGGTTATGAATTTGACACCTCACGCGATATTATCGTGAAAAAGATAAAAAAAAAATTAAACTGACTTAACACGTCAAATTGATAATCTGTATTCCATAATAATAGGGTGAATATTTAAGTAGATATATTTATTAATGACCTTTGTTTATTTTATATTTTAATTTCCTTAATAAAGCTATAAATAAATATAACTTATATATATTTATAATAAATTATAAAATTTAATTACCGATTATGGCGCATTTAAGTAAAAACTATTTTATTAATAACCGTATTAAAAGACAAAAAGGAATTATAAAAATCTATTGAGTCGTTTTAAATAGAATTTTTCATTTATTTTACTCTTGACTGTAAGCAAAAACAAAATTAATAATTGGTAATAAAAATATAATGGCTATTAATATACGATTGATACCTATATTTTTCTTTCCAATGATACCTATATCCTAATTGACATTCAACTAATAACATGGTGCTAATTGGCAAAACGTGACTAAACTACTAAAACGTAAACCATTCCTTAATCTGTTTAACTTATTTAAGTTAATTAACACGAAAATCTCGTTAATTGACTTAAATAAGGACTCACCTTCTAATCGTTGGCTAGACATTTTTGGTGACTCAATTTAGTGTAAATTTAGCAAAAATATTGTAAGGTTATTTAGACAAGAATTAGTCCAGGTAATTATTTAATATAAACTACTTATCTTTTAAAATAAAGAAGGGAAAACGAAGGAAAAAAACTCACTATCGCATCTTTTAAATAGAGTTGTTTAATTGCATTATGTACGTATTAAAGCACGGCGTTGAGTTCCGATGATTTCAATAATTATGAACATCTGCACAACACAACAAGCTGCAATAAACACAAATTCCAAAATCATGAACAAAGATAGGTCTCTGGATATGTTGAAGTAACAGATTACGGTTAATCGTATTGGGGGAGTCCTGGAACTAGAAGTAACAGATAGATAGGTACCTTTACTTAATCCTTGTTTCAATGAAAGCCAACTACAACAAAATAAGTGAATAAATACCTGAAATATAGTTGCCAATTATATCATTGGTAGGTAATATTAGCTTATAAGTATAATCGATATGGTAACCGACCTAATTTTTATTTTTTATCTTCCATGTACAGAATCGACTTTTCTATCATTTTATTATAAAGAATCCTTTCTCTTAACCTTTCTTATGTTTTTGAATATGTTAATGAAATGAAATTAATATATTACTTAATTTAATCGAGATTTAGGTACTTAGTAGAATCAGAGACATCAGTCGTGACACAAGCGTGTAACTGTAAACGCACGTTGTGGGTTCGATTCCCACTCTAAGAAATAAAACATTTAGGTAATATTTTCTTGTTTTCGCTTTGGTGTCGAGACAAAGCGCGGCGTTGAATTCTGCCACTCAATACGTTATGTTACCGTAATTCGGCAGTAAGTGGGTTTTGTTAAATTTAAATAACTGATCGAATATTAGGTAGGTATATATTTAAGGAACTGAAATAAACTTAATGTTACCAGAATTACTAAATGCACCTTAAATATTCTGAAAACGCTTTGACATTTCTTGTATCAACAATCACATTTATTCATTTCAAACATACCAACCGTCATTCCTTACGAAATTCCATTCCTTACAAAAAAAAATATTCGATAATATTTAAATAGAATCAAAACAAAGAGGACATAAATAATTTATCAAAGAAAACAATCGTTTACAAAAATCGATTTGTATGCGATGCGTCATCCCTTTTAATTCTAATTCGGTAGATTAAAGAGGCGATTCCGGTGCCTCTCTATTATACACCCGTCTCTGTCTTTCATTAACAAATTATATATTGCTATCTCACTCTAACATAGGGACGCGAATGGAATACGTCAAAACGATTATCGTATTTCGTTTCGTTTTCACGCCTTGATGATTTTTTCGATGTTTGAGCACATGTGGTTGATTGTTTTGTTAAGAGAAATAATTGGTATGTTAGTATAAGGTTGGGGCCAATTAATTATATATTGCGTTAACTATTGTATGCGCAATTGACCCTAGGAGTGGGTAGGACCTGCATTTAGGTAGGTAGAGTCTATAGGTAGTTATTGCTATGACCGGGATACAAGCTGAAAGAGTAAACAAAAGTACAAAGGCATTGAGTTTGACTTTAGCTAAAAAAGATGGAAATCAACAAATCTACCTAATAGCTATGGCAGCCCACCTTGAACTGAATATATACCTACTGAAAGATATCAACAAGAAACTGACCTATCTTTAATATAGTTGTAGTTTGTTTATCTTAAGGAGAGGTAGCTTTGTACTAATGTACCTATAATGTTTTATTTAGTAGGTAACAATACAATTTTATTATTTTTCTGTATATACCTATTCCTACAGAAAAATGTAAAGAATGGCTTATCATTACTTGTGGGAATAAAGACTAAGATCTAAGGATCCTATTTTTTATTCCCACAAGTATTTTAGCATGCTCGCCGCCGGAAGTGCTTACGATGAATACAAATCGGAATTACCTTTACGAGTAGATAGTATAGTATAAGAATGCTATGCTAGTATCTTATTATAAACCAGTGTATAAAAAAAATAATGCTTTCAATTAAATGACATTACATTTTTTCCCGTAGACTAGGATTGGCAGTAAGAAACTAGTGTTAATTGGTTCTGATCTCCGCTTTTGATTTTTTGAGTGTCGTAAAAAAAATCATCGAATAATTAAGAGAAATTATAGAAATATGTTCGTTATTTATTAGATTCATAAAGTTGTATGCAAATGAAATATTATTATTAGTTATTACATTGCAGAATTATGTTTTTTTAGGCCAAAAATTTTTTATTTTGTTGTGGTATAAAGCGTTGATTTTAATAACTGTCTTCTTTTTTTTAACATGAAATAATTTCTTTCTCTTCAGCCCAAGTATCAATGGAAAGCATGATGGTGGGCGGCGTAGGGTCAGTCGGGGTCGGATCAGTCGGCAGCGGGGTCTCTTCCGGTTACCAGGTGGTACGAGAACCAGCGTCGGGGACAATACTCTTGTTGCCCACACCAGAGTTACCACACGCGCTCGTTTGGGGAGGAGTTCCTTACCCTTCTGCTCCTTTACTTTTACCACCTGCTCCTCATCCTTCTCATCACCTGCAATTGCTACCAGGTGACCTTCTAGCGTCTACTGCTACATTGCAACATACACACACGCATTCAACACGACTTGTAACATTAGCTCCCGCGCCACCGCAGCCCCATCCACAGCATACAATAGACAAAAGGAAGCCAATCATGCAACCTATGATGCCACCAATCATCCCGCCACACACTCTCATAAAAATAGAACCTGGACAGCAAGAAAAACCGCCTACTTTTGCCCCGGAACCAGTGCCGCAGCCGATTTTAACAACACATTTGTATTATCAATCGGATTTTGCTGAACAAGCGTGTCGAAGTCAAGCTACGTCACCCGCTACACCTCCTACACCACCCCCAGAGGCACCTGAAGTACCAGCTCATAGGGATGCGTCAAATCAAACTGATCATATTGACGATGACGATGATTCTCCAAATCATGCGGATGAGGATGAACGTGACGTAGCTTGTGTTGGGGTTGCACATTCACCAGAGGATCATAATGTTATGCAAATTCAAACTTTACACGCCCCCCCTATAGATAGCGCTGAAGATTCTTCGTCAGAAGGTCTTGCTGCTTCTTCAGTGGCAGTAGAAAAAGCGATTGATGCAATTGAAAGAGATGAAACTATAGAAAACTCTAGTGGGGGATCGCATGAGTTAGTTATAGATACAACACGACCTTCAACTCCACCACCATCAATACCACAACCACAAACAAGGCCACTAGACTGCAGTGGATTAGAATTATTATCAAATTTGAGTATTGAATTCGAAAGAACAACGCCTGGTAACAATATGCCCAGCATGCCCACCTTAGAAACTACACCGTTAACAATTGACACGAGGACAGGTACGAAATTGAGTATAATGAAAACATCGCCTAAATCACCACCACGCGCTGAAGTAGACGCTATGAATGACCAAGGACAATCAATTGACAGACTCAGTTTATTATGTGCTTTAGCTGAACAAAGGATCATGGAGGAAGTGAAAGAAGTGCCACTAGTAAATGTACCTTCAACGTCACGGCCGCTTATTAAGACGGAGCCACTTCTCAGTCCTACAGAAATAGAAAGAGATATTACTGAACCGAAAAAAGAAAGGCGAAATAGAGAGGATTCCTCTAGTGAAAGGAGAAGAAAAAGAAGTCGCGATAGAGAAGAACGCTTACGTCACAAATTAGAGAAAATGAGGCGACACAAACGTGAAAGAAAAGATGAAGAAGGAGAAGGTGGTGAATTGGAAGCAAGCTTACGTCGTGTAACGGCGTGCTCTTGTGGTGCAGCAAATTGTACACATTCGTCTACAGTCACCTCCGCGCAGGCTCTTGTTAATGCTATCGAAAAAGATATGCGAGAACGTTTACAAGACTTAGAAAGACAGTGTGACGCAAAAAGAGCACAATTGAATGCTTTAACGCCACCATTGCCAGTTTTGTCTGCACCGTCAACTCCATGCACTCCTGCTCTCTCTCCAGATTCAGATAGAGGATCATCCAAGAAACGTAAAGTTGGGCGACCGAGAAAAGTATCAAGCCCTGATTCTACTGAAACAATCGTAGCTAAAAAACCTAAGTCTAAAAGTAGACTTGTTGGGTACTTGTTAGCAAAGGGTAAATTAAAGGGTAACATTTTGTACTCAAAAGGAGAACCGTCCCGAGATGATATAAACAGAACAAGTAAAGTTCGTCCTAAATTGAAAGCTGAACCGATTGTAAAGATGTATTCTGAGGAAGAAGAACAAGAATGGGGCCTTAATAGATCAGCTAGTTCTTCAATGGAAAGTCTTAATGAGGTTCGTCAGAAAAATAGGGAAAAAGTAGACCGCCTAGCAAGAAAACATTCGAGAGACGATCTCTCAGAAATAGAATTGGCAATAAGACGTGCAAGCGCGTCAAGTGATAGCGACAAGGAGAGACGTCGTGCGAAAAAGAGGCGGAAGAGCACAAAATCAAAAGAAAGAAACGACGAAGAAGCAAAAGACACTTCGTCTGAGGCTCTACCAGTACCCCAAATTATTTCAAAATGCACTCTAACAGAGGATAAATTGGATTTATCGCCTCGAGTGCTCACAGCGAGGGGTGGGTTATTCTACGCGGGGAAACTAAGTGCAGTGCAAGCACCAGATGTGTACGCTATAACGTTGGATGGGGAAAGGGGAAACAAACCCCATATACTGTCGAGAGAGGAAACTTTGAAAGATGCGGTGAGTTTTTATTTTCACATTTGATATATGATGCTTATCTTAATTTATATTTAAAAGCTATTTTGAATCAAATAGGTAACGCTGACCAAATAAAACCAATTTGACCTAAAAAATTGTGAATATAAAGAGCTACATAAATGATTTTCTGGGTAGGCAGAGAAAATCTAGTGTTAAGACACTTCGTTCCCCACTTTCCACCCAATTTTCGAAACATGGTGCGTTGAAATTGAACTTACCACCTTCGTCAATATAGTCAGACGCTTTTCCACTGCGCCACAATACCCTCAAATTAACGTTAATCCTCATAATTTACCAGATATTAGAAGTGAGTCCGACATCAGTAACCGAATTACCTTCGGGCACACGAGTATGCGCATACTGGTCCCAGCAGTACCGCTGCTTGTATCCCGGAACTGTGGCCTTATCTTCTCCAGACCCTCATGATGATAAATTTGTGGCTGTGGAGTTTGATGACGGTGACTCTGGAAGAATAGCCATCGAGGATATTAGATTTTTGGAACCTAATTACCCCGTTGTAGGTAAGTGCAATGTATTATTAAATCAATTGGTTTCGTACAGTTTGTACCATAGGTAAATTATAATATTTATATCTAAAATATCTTATACAATGTTTGACAAAAATGTCGGGATACTATATATTATAAAACAAAATTTAAGTACCTATTCTAATATCAATGATATTTAGACTCTTATTGTTTCTTTATTTGGCGTTACAGAATACGAAAACACATTGTTCACACTTGGCAAAAGAAGACGGAATACAAGTATGACAGAAGAGAAGAAAACTGCCTCATCTAGCGGCAATGAACAAAAAACAGATGTACAACCGATGGACACACAGACACTTAACGAAGAAGACAGGCATAGAGATCGAAAGAAGCTTAAGAAGCTGAGAAAAGAGAAATTAAGACGTTTAACAAGTGAAGACGATCCAACATTAATGGAATACGTGAAAAAGAAGAAAAAGAAGCACAAGTGTTGCGAAGAACACTGTAAACACAGAAAACATCACAAGAAACACCACAGAAAACACAAAAAACGACATTCGAGCTGCAAAGAACAGTCATCATCATCGGGCGATGATCACAGACAGAAATCCTCATCTGATTATATCGATTCAAACAAATCTAATGAAGATTCAGTCGATTCTAATGATAGGTTGTCAACTTTAATAGCAGTTGAGAAGTCTCCAGAGGAGAAAATGAAGACTGTTATCAAAAAGGCAGTGTTATCTAAGAAGAGTTTGGTGAAAAATGCAGTTTTGGACTTTAGTAATATAGGCAAGATTGCTTTAAAGAGTGAAAAGGAATGTAAAGACAATTTGAAAGACAGTGGCATTGGATTAGAAGTAGATGGTCCTTCTACGTCAGCAGCTCCTGAAGTATCTAAGAAGGTAAAAGATGAATTTATTGTTTTTCTAAGTGGAAACTAGTTTTTAAAAACTGTTAGTGACTTTTATTTGATGTGAATATATTCGCAATACTAATTAATAAATTTAAGTACAAAATTGAGGCCAGTCGTAGCGCAGGGGCATAAAGTGTGACTGTAAACGCGACTAGTTGTGGGTTCTATTTCCAACTCGAGGAAATGAAATATTTATTTAAATTTATATTTCTTCGCTCTGATTTCGAGGCAAAGCACGCCGTTGAGTTCCACCACTCAATATGCAATGTTTCCAGAAGTCGGCGGAAAGTGGGGAACGCAGTGTCGTAATTCTAGGTTCCCTCTGCCTATCCTGCTGTGTGCGGGATACAGCATGGAGCTGATTAATGATTTTAAGTACAAAATTTTAATCTCAAGGTTTCAAATTTAAAACAAACATTATATAGGCATAGAACAATACTATCAATACGTTACTTTAACACACAAAATCCCTAATTTCCAGAAAACTAAAAAGCGTACAGTGTCCTCGACGTCATCCGACGGCAATGCGGGCGTCAGCAAGATGGCGGCGTTCCTCCCCGGCGGCGCGCTGTGGCGGTGGCGTGGACCGGCATACAGGCGGACCGCGAGACCGAGGCACAGAAAGCTGTTCTATAGAGCCATACAGCGAGGGGAGGAGGTGTTGAGTGTAAGTTATACAGGTGTTATGGTGGCCTCGTGCTTATGTGTTAAAAGATTTTTTTTATACATGTTATTTTCATACATGTCCTGCACACCAATACTCGATGATAGTAGTGTGTTAGCGAATTGATATATTCGTACCACGACTAATAATTAATTAAACTATAGAAAAACTAAAAACGTTTAACCCGTCTCTGCTGCAGGTGGGCGAGGCGGCAGTGTTCCTGTCGACGGGTCGCGCGGACCGTCCCTACATCGGGCGCATCGCGGCGCTGTGGGAGGCGCGCGGTGCAATGGCAGTGCGCGTGCATTGGTTCTACCATCCCGAGGAGACCGCCGGCTGCGAGGCGCTGCAGTATCCGGTTAGTTTAGTTATACAATTGGTTTCTTATGTCAGATTTCTGAGACTTATTTTACAAACATAATGAAGCATTATTTGAATTTGTATAATATCTTGCCATGTAATTACTTCAATTTTCAAACCACTTCTATTATTATTTTATTTACATATCCTAAAACATATTTTACATCTATTCCAGGGCGGTCTCTTCGAATCACCACACACAGATGAAAACGATGTGCAAACAATATCCCACAAGTGTGAAGTGTTACCGCTCGCTCAGTACAAGGAGCGCATGGGCGACGATCCGGTAAAATACAGCACAGTGTACGACAATAATGACGTTTACTACCTAGCGGGTCATTATGACCCCACGCAGCAAGCTTTGAGAATGGAACCGGATATACCTTTCGCGAAAACTGGTTAAACGAAAATTTTATTAAGTTTAAATGAAGTTCCGCCTTGTCTTTTTATAAGGAAATGCGATCTACGGCACCCTTTGACACAAAGATCCAAGGAAATTCATAAAATACGTGTTTTATTTGAAGGACATGAAAACCATGACATTTTCGACCACAGTTCGAACGAAGTTTACATTTCGAAAAGAAATAGACGGAAATTTAATTTTCGAACAGAACTACGAAGAAATTTCAAAATCGAAACGAAGTAGACAGAAATTTCATACAAGACATAACATTTCGTACTATTTCAGAAAACCATCTAAATTAAATGAAAGGAGTATTTCTGGTTAAAATTCATATGAATTTGGCTCAATTGTTCTATGTGCCTGTAACTTTCCCAAAGTAGTTTTCTCAAGCTATGATAATCATAATACCCACACAAAATTCCCTTTTGCTTCGTAACTGAAAGAAATACACAAACACGCCTTCTATGCAATTATAAAGTCCTGGTACATAGAACGAAAACAATACAGGCAGGTCCTGCATACACTTATTTAATTTACTAAAAATACTTCTTATAAAATCATGTTATCCTGGTACTTATAACATCTAAGGTCAGTTGTTTTGTTATGCAAGAGCGTCGATTATCCGAAAAGACCGGGGGAACATGAGTTGTTAGGAAAATGATTATTTTTCCATAATCCGAAATAAAACTATTTTTCGAACACTGATATCTTATCTGATTATGTCGTATATATATAAAAGCAATCATAAAATTGCGTTCATATGTTAGATGGGCTTCATTCGGATAAACGGTTGTTCGATTAATCGACGTTGTACTGTACATCTCTTGTCTGGAGATGATATCCTGGTACTTTGCTGTGAACGCATAACGCGTGTATCGGAGGATGATGTAACAAATAACACGTCAGTGCAAAAATGGAGTAACAAACGAAATAATTTTATTAAAATATAAGAATATCGATACAAAATGATTGAAGGTTAAGTAATCGATAAAAAATTTGTTAAGATGTCGACAAAAATGCTAAGATATCGATACAATTAAATGCGTATTAATGATGTTTCATAATTAATTATATATAAAATTTGGTTATTATAGAATATTTTTTGTATGAAAATGATCATTTTAGGCACCTTCTGTTTATAAGAGTAATAAATAATAGCAATATAAAAGTCTTTTTTAAAGTTTTACAGTAGTAATATAAATGTAAAAAAAAAGACAGACTTGGAACACATTCTCTTCAATAATAATTGCGTTAACATCTAGAATACAGTTTTTCTATTACTATTTCTACAAATATTAATATATATACAATCTTCAACACATATATTTGAAAAAACAATTAAAAGCCTTTTTTATTAATAAAATAATAGTTACGCCACTTTTGCATCGACAATTACATTAACAACAAAATATTTGTAATACCTCCTACAGAGGTATAATATACCGACTTAGTACATTGCGTGGTTATTGTTCTAATTTATTTTATCTGTCAAATTTTGAGTTTGATAGTTTTTCTTTTTAAAAATTAACTGGAAGCAAAGACAAAGGCAAAAATCCAAAATAATTTCGCCATCTCTAAAAACGCATTCTATATTTAAAATAAATTTAAGCAATGACATTTAAAAAGGAAAGAACATTTGTAATGCTGTAGTGCAATGAAACGATTTTGGTCGTTGATATTTTAATATTTTTCTTTTGATATACATATTTATACGACTTTTAGTGTACAAATAAGAGAATCCCTATCTTGTAATAAAGACATTTTGTATTTTAAGGAAGGGGGGTGTTATATTTAATTATAGTGGTTTAAATCATTCGCAATATTGATGTTAGGTGCAGTAGATTCTTTAATGTAGCATTCAATCACTATACAGGTCTTAAAGTACAACATAGTTGAGGCTCAACAGCGACAATTTCACAATATTTCGATTTTCGAAGCAAACGTAAGTGTTAAAGTTACCTTGTTACGTTTTAGCGGTGTCCTTTTTGGAATGTTACGTTTTTTTCACGATTTTTTGGACGGGCCGAGTTGGTGTTGTGTAGGAGTCGAGGTGAGGTGATATGTGATTTATTTTTTTATACTTGTAACGCTATAATCTCAGTGTATAGGTAGTTGTATGTCTAATGTATAATTTAATTTAGATTTCTATGTATACTTTTGTAGTTCTTCATATATACTGTCTAAAATGCAATACTATTTCAGCTAGTCCCTTATTTCGTTCAAAATTAACCAGTGATGATATTAGTCATATTTTCAATGATTTCACAAATAAAAATGAAGCGTGAAATTATATAAAATTTTCGAAACTGTTTGTTATAATATTATTGTTTCTTTATATTTTTTACATATTTTTGATTGGTTGATAATATTATGTTATTTGATGTATACCTTATATCGAAATGGTGCTAGAAGCTTGATACTGTTCGTATAATTTCGCTATAGTTAAGATTTGTAAATAGTTATATTTCCAATATAGAAAGAAGCTGTCGGGATACATTAAATAGATATTCATTTAAAATTTCGCTTGGTCTAACGTTGCCATTGTTTTTTTACTCTTATAATAATGTACATTATAAATCCATTTGTATTATTTCTACAGGGTATGATCGATGCCCACTTTTTATCCTTTTTTATTCATATCGAATGTTTATTGAAGGGACTGAAAAGACAGGGATTTAGCTAGGTCGACCAAGGATAGGAATGTAGATAGGTTTTGTACGAAGCGGCCAAACAGTTTATATAAATAAAAAAATGTTAAAAAATTGCCCTTACGTCAGAAGCTCTTCTCACGAATGAAGTTACGTCCTGATTTTTTTATATGAATTGAAAACTATTTACTTAATTTAATAATTAATTATGATATATAATGATGGATGTAAAAATAAAAAGAATAGTTTACTCTCTAAGCTCTTTTTCATATGAAACAATTAAATAATTATGAAGGTTAAAATAGTAATAACAGTTGCAGTTGTCTTTTCTTTAATAGATTTAAATGACGATATATTAAACGTTACAGACTCACTCTATAATCTATTGTATTTTTCAGTTTTATACAGAATATTAAAAACACTGTCTTCTTCCATTGAAAATAAATAAAGTAAAATAATAAAATAATGTGGAATTCGTAGAGTTTAGCGAACATTTACTTATCTAGTTTGTTGTAATTTACTCTAGTTTCTATTTAAGTTGATAATAAGTTTGTAGAAATAAGATTACATATTATTTTACATATGAAATATATATATTATTAAACGAATAATCGAAAAAAAAAACAATATATTGGCGAGAAAAACAAAAAAATTCGAATTTGGATAATAAATAATCAGAGAAAGTGGTATTTTTATATAATGACGAATAATGATTTTAATTTAATAAAAAAATGTATAAAATAAGTACAAATTCGTTGAACGCGAGTCTTAACTCGGCCCCGTGAGTGTATACTAACAATCGAAGGTATAATTCGTCAAAATTAAAGCAAAATTATCGGCAATCGACACGTAAGAAATAATTTCTTCTGCTGAATATGCTTTTTTTAATGAATTATTCCTAACAACCTTAGAGTAAAAAGGGAAAGCCATAAAATAATTATTAGATTTAAAGAATAATAATATATCAGCATTGATAAATATAAAGATTATAAATACGCTTAAATAAAATATTTTTGGCTGAATTTAGTGTTTTATTTATTGAAAAAAATCACAATAATTAAATACACCCATCAATAATATTATCGTAAAGCAGTCGAAGAATTAAACATAATAAATAACCTAAATAATATCTTAATCATACTTTTTTATTTTAGGAACTTTAGCTTAAGCAATATCAAGGTTATTTTATAAAATAAACGTCATTTAGGTATATTAATTATCATAATCATAACATTTTATTTATATTTGTATCTATACTTATTATTTCTTAAAAATTAAACATTAAGAGCCATTTAAAATTAATTATAATTAACTTAAAATAATAAACATATAACCCCAAGTGGCGGTCAACAAAGAATTTCTCGTTTCCCGTTACTTATTATTTCGTAAGTATCATCATCTATAATTTTGTACACATCTTGTCTGTAGTTCTGTAAGTTGTGAAGGAAACGGATAGAGCTTTCTTCTCTTATTTTAGTTATGACAGATGGCAAATTTTTCGTATTCGCTTCAACTGCAAGGGATGCGTAGTATTTTTCCTGTAAATAAAATAAAAAAAAATTAGCTACTCAGTACAGGTAAGCATAATTTATTCAGAAAGTTTTGACATAATAATAAAGAAGGATTAATCGATTTCATATGTATGAACTCAAGCTGTCGATTTATTCTTCTTAAGAGATACTAAATTGCTTAAAGTATACAAATATTACTTTATTTTCCCTTCCTTTTTGAGAGATGTATCGTTTTGCTTGTTTTAAACCACCACAAGAAATAACGAACATATTTGTATAAACTAATGATATGAAAATATGATTTTTGAATGAGTCATTTATAATATTATAAAATTATCTATACTAATATAATAAAGCGGAAGAGTGTGTTTGTTTGTTTGTTTGTTTGTTTGAACGCCAAGATCTCTGGATCTACTGGTCCGATTTACTTTGTTTTTGTTTTGTATGAAAGCTGCATTCTTCAGAAGTGCTATAGGCTATATAACATTACATTACACATATAAACTACTATATTTTAAAGTACTTTCTAATTTGACATGCAATTTATTCTGCCATGTTAATAACAACTGTCGCGTCGCTACGCAACCGTTACCGCGACATTTTGATATTCATCCTTATGAATATAAATATAATAGTCACTTTTAGCATTTTATCTAGATTGAAATTATAGTTAGTTTACTGCATAACATTCTAATAAATAATTAAGGAGATGTCACTGATTCGAAATGACCTAGCCTTCGGGCGGCATAGTACGAGTATGACCGACGCGAAAATATTCTTATAGTTCAAGCAGGCGTAGCCGCGTCCGGGTCCACTAGTAATATTATAAAATTACAATCAAACAAACCGTTGTTAAGTCAATATTTCTATCAAGGCTTCTTTTACGCTAACCTTAATACGACAAAACGGCCTCCTTTTCAATACAAACAACTATTATTATCGATACATATAATAAAAATGTTATCGACTGACGTCTGTAGGCATATAGAAGATATATGAGAAAAACTATTTTTAGGGGAATTTATGAAAAAGTTAAAATAAATTTATATAAATCTATATCTATTTTATATAAATTTTATATTTATATGTTTGTGCATTTGTGTACGTTAACCTCAGAAACGGCTTAACCGATTAAAATGTAGTTTTCAACTTTATATTGTCTTATTTTGATAAACTGCCATTAATATTTAGTATTTATTTTATTTAATCGGTTCATAAATAAAACAATATAAATTTACTTTCCCACGCAGACAAAGTCGCAAGCACAGCTATTATGAATAATTTACTTTATCATTTAATATTATTTCAATACTAGTCACGTTCTTCAAGTGAAAGGATCAAGACGTTGCGATCGTTGTATTGAACGAGACAACCAGCTCCTACTGTGTAATGAACTCCTGGTACTTTGGTAAATAAATAAAATATATATGGATTTATGTATGACATTTGAAATAAAATATTTTTGTTGTCTGTGGTTTTATTTTTAAAAAATTTCTATATTGTACTTATACATGAAAATGAAATAAAAAAAAAGACTCATTTTTAGCATTCGTTTTTAAAAGTAAATGTGGGCAAAAATTATATTAGAATTATCTATATATAAAAATTAAATTGAAGTATCTGTTCTGTCTGTGATTTCAAAATAAGCGAGTTTTCAAATTCAATTTTTTAGATAGAATTAGATAAATACTATAAATAAACAAATGATTACAACATTTTTAATCATTTGTTATTTTTTAACCGACTTCTGTAAGAAAAGGAGGTTATCAATTCAATTGTATTTTTTATAGGCTTAGATTAGCCCTTCAAAAAGTTAACAGTCGCACTTTAGTGCTAAAGGTGGTATGTTGGTGGGCTTTTTTCTTATAATGAACAGAAATTAAAAAAATGAGATTTCAATTTTCAGCTACCTAAACAATTATTATTTGTCAAGATACAAATTGAATCAGCGGCCAGTCGTGGCGCAGGAGTACCTACGAACGAGCTATAATACGCGCGACGAGTTGTGGGTTCGATTCCCACTCGAATAATTGAAATATTTAATACTTTCATTTTCTGGCTATGGTAACGAGGCAAAGCGCTGCGTTGAGCCTCGCTATTCAACGCACAATGTGGCCTGATTTTGGCGGAAAGTGGTGAACGGAACAGTGTAAGTGGGTACGGAGTGTCTTAGTACTAAGTTTAAAAGTTCTCTTTGCCTACCTTGTCATGTACGGAATACAGCATAAAGCTAACAAATAGAATTATTATATAATTTGTAGTAACTAGTGGTGTAGTGTACAATATATAATAAATAAATAACAATATATTTTCCACTATATATGATATATGACATACATATGACACATTCCAAAGCGTCGTTATTAGAGACTAGCGGACGCGCGCAGCTTCGCTTGCGTATTTAGGGGTGAATTCCAAAAAACCACGAAACATGTGTTCAATGAAATATTTTTAAGAGTCTAAATTTCAAATTTTATAAAAATCGGTGGTGATTTAATGATTTTTCCATACAAACTTTCAACCCTTTATTTGCACCCTGAGGAGGTGAATTCTAGAAAACCATGAAGCACATGTTCAAATTAATATTTTTAAGAGTCTAAATTTAAATTTTTATAATACTCGGTGGCGTTTTAAAGATTTTTCTATACAAACTTTCAACCCCTTATTTGCACCCTGAGGGGAAGAATTCAAGAAAACATGAAACATGTGTTCAATTAAATACTTATAAGAGTCTGAATTCCAAATCCCTTCTTAGTGGATGTCCAGATTACGACAGTAAACATCTGCCCAAATTTCATGTTTCTACGCACAGCGGTTACGGCTGTGCGTACGTCTTACCTCAGTCAGTGAGGACAAGTCCTTTTATATATATAGATATATAGATTTCTATTCGAGTCAGTGGTTCCCGAGTTTAGCGCGTTCAACCAAACAAAATCTATAGCTTTATAATATTAAGTATAAATTATTATTTTTTTGCTTACATTTTATTTATTCAAATACGTAAGTCAATAAAAGTTGATTAAAACTTGTTTATAATATTTAAAAATATGTTGTATTTTTAATTTATATTTTAATTGTTGGTTAATTTTAAGAGTCTTTCATTTTATTGTATTCATGATTAAATAAAAAAAAAATAGTTTGAAAGAAATGTTTTTACTTGTTTTATTTTTATTCAAGATAATATATCTGTATGTCTGAATGCAGACAATAAAAAGAAGGAGAAATAGCAGAAAAACAAAATTTTACTATAGTAAAAAATCAATTAGTATCTAAATTTAATATTACTTTTTGGTTAATATTGATACAATTAGTATTCTAGCATTTATAACGTATGCAATTACACAAAGTTGTAGAATCGTAAGCTAAACATCTGAAAAAGCCTTATGTTTTCAAACCGAAGGCCGATAACACACAAAGCTCTTATCATCGACTAAAGAATACACATCGTGTCTAAAACCCGCGATGTCGTCCAGGAACTTCTGGCTGGAGTGATTGTGGATGGTCGTGAAGACGGCGGGTAACGCCTCCGCGCCGCTCTCGAGGGCGAGCGATACGTAATATCCTGCCTTTTGGTTGATTGGATTGGATTTAATATTAGTAGACAAAGCTATTTAAAATTCATTCGCAAGCATATCATAAATAGTACTAATCTATACATATAATAAAATTGTATAATTATTAAAGGCATTTATCAACGCGATAGATCCCGAAAGAATGACTTATAAAAATTTTGTCTGTCTGTGCGTTTGTACGAATTAATCGCAGAAATGGGTTAACCGATTTAAATCAAGTGTTTACTGTTGTATTTTAGTGAAATTCCTTTAACATTATTGCTTTATTATTATTGTTGCTTTATTTCAATGGATTCAAACAAAAAAAGTTATATTAGGTTCTTGACGACGAAATTGAGGCAAGAGAAGCACGAGGGCAAGGAGAGCATGTATGAGAAGGCTTATACCAATAGACGAGGCAATTATTGGATTACGATATAGAAATTTCAAAAATAATAAGCTTAGTAATTTGATATTGTAGTAAGGTTATTGTAGCATTATCAATTTACACATTGTAAGCATCAGCCTACAAATAAAAAAATCAATAAAATCGTTTGGCCTAGTCGAAAGTTGTGAGATAGCAAATATAAAAAAAAATACAGTCGAATTGAGAACCTCCTCTTTATATAGAAAAGTCGGTTAAAAAGTCGTCTGACATTACAAAACCTTGGATTAAAACGCGACATGGGAAATACTGCAATTTTTCTATCACGCTATATAAGGGTTAATTAATTCGAACTATCCATTATGAGTCGAGTAATGATCATGAAACGTCAACAGAATGTAGAAATTGTTTTTAAAAACATGTTTTACTTCGAACTAATGTGTCGTTTATGAGATATTTGTAACATATAACCTGTCTATATCCATGTTTATACGTACATAGTTTTTTTTATAATGGTAGACACGTTGTTGCCAGCAAAAGTAGCTGATTTTATTTGAAATTTAATTTATATTCTATACATATATTTTTTTAATATAAATAATCATTAAAAACATTTTTTTTATTTAAGAACAAATAATTTATAATTTTTAAAAGTGCGATGATCGTAGGTTCGATTACCCTGAGTAGGTAATTGGACCTTGGGGAAAAAAATACTTATATTTGCGCGCACTGGAAGAACAAAGCGCGGTGTTATGTTCCGCCACTCAACATGCAAACTCTCGAAAATGGAGCGAAAAGTGAGGAACGAAGTGTCTTGACACTAGGTTCCCTGCTTTATACTAGATGGATACAGCGTGAAGCTGTAATCTTTTTTTTTAAATAAATACCTGATCTGGCCCCATCATATGTGCTTGTCGTTTGGTATAGCCGCGAGCTGCACGATCTAGTTTCTCTTCTTCCCAGTGCTGCATCATTTCTTCAGATGACGGTAGTTTGAAGGTACCGTTCATAGATCGCACGTAGTACCGTACCTGTATAATGAGTAAAATAAAATAGGTACTATCTTTTATTCGCGGCTTCGCCTGCTTAGTCAGGTGGAAATGATAACGCTATCTAGTACCTATAGGCTATAGCCGCACACATATGCTATAGCCAGAGGGAGCGAAGAAACGAAAATAATAATAAATAATTATTCATTCCTCCGAGAAGGAATGGAATCCACAACCACCGCGTTTACTGCCACTTGTCCTCGGCCTCAATACTTAAAACTACTAGCGCAAAAGATTAATCTATAGTTAAAATTTATAATTTATACCTGTAAATCAAACATTGAAAACGCGCACACGTAGTACGGAACCCCAATAAAACACATCGAGGGGTGCTGTATATTGACGAGATGCTTGTACAGGGGTTCCACGCAGTTATCTTCTACCACGATGTCGCAGGAGTCGTGGAGGAACGGGAAGTTGTAGAGGTAGCCTGGGGACATTTAGAAAAATTCATTCATAGGAGAAATTAAAATTGAAAAAAACAGCCTAAATTAGTATTTCATTTCTTTATTTTTAGTTTCACGTTGCATCCCGTTTAGAAGATTTACTTACCAGTACAAAGAAAAACAACATCTACATTCTCCTCGCTGCCATCTTTGAACACTGCGGTGTGACCATCTAACTTCATCACATCTGGTTTCTGTACCAAGTTGTCAGGGAACACAGATTTGGGCTGTTCCTTCAGATGATGGCTGAGGATGACTTTCTGGGTAACGGAGGTGATCTCTAAAGCTATGTCCATCCCTGAAGGTCCAGCTCCGATCACGAGGACGCGTTTGTTGGTAAAGATCGATGGTACTCTGTAGTCGTGGCTGTGCATTACGTCGCCTGTAAAATTGTTTAAATTTTAATAATGCCCAATGGATTCAAGATATTAGGTAATTATATCATTTAGGTATTATATTTTTACATAAAATTTTAGTGTATTTGGAATTTTAACATTCCCTCCGGACAGCTGACCCGATCAGACGTGTATTTGGTTAGCCGTCGTCTTGTGCAAATATTATTTAAAATTATAAAAACAGTTGAATTAGTGTCGACGTAAAGACAATCTTATGCAATTGTCGTAGTGACTTGTTTTGTATAAACACTGCCTGCTGACCTAACACGTGAGTACAACTCAAGCAATCTATCCATCACTCTTACGCATGTGCCATAATAAAGAAGATAGAAAATGATAGATGCTCTGAGCGGCCAAAGATCATGTTATAGTTGACGGAAAGCTCACTTGTACGTAATCGCCGCGAGCCACCAGTTTGGGTTGAGCTCCCTTCACTTTGCTGTGGAAGCGCACGCGTCTGTGTATGTTTGGCCAGTTGACCTTGACCGCTGCGTTGTATTTGAATAAGGATGCCTGTCGATCGCACTCCGCCGCCGTCGCCACCACAACAACAAATTGCGCTGCCTGCGCGCTTGGTACAGCGTCAACGTAGCGACTCGGAACCAAGCTTAGGTGATATCCAGCCTAACGTGGAATCAGTAAATATCGCGGTGCGAACAAAACGAAAACGCTCGGAAGACGGATGTAATATTAAATTGTCGGAATTTATGATGGAAATTAAACAAATTTTATTTGATTTTAAAACTGAACAGGAGCTTAAATTTATTAAAATTCATGAGTCTATTGCAGAGATCAAAAAACAAAACTCCGATATAAGTGCATCGGTTGATTATGTATCGAAGTCTTATGACTCGTTACTGGAGCAAATAAATCAATTAAAATTGGAGCGTCTAGAGAACCTGGATTATATCCATGCACTTGAGGATAAATTGGAGAAAACTGAGCGTCATGCCAGGTCTACCTGTGTGGAGATTCGTAACCTGCCTCCAACAAAGCAGGAATCAAAGAGTCGGCTGCTAGATACAGTTATTATGACCGGTAAATGCTTGGACATCCATATTCAGCCGTATGAAGTGCGTGATGTCTTTCGCATACACTCTAAGGAAGCTGAAAACAAACCTATTATAGTCGACTTCACTACTGTTCTTATGAAAGAAAAATTTATTCACAAATATAAACAATATGCTAAAAATTCAAGACTGACTACTGAACACCTGAAAATAAGTGGACCTAGTAAGCCGATCTTTATTTCCGAAAATTTATCACCTAAAATGAAACGACTATTCTATCTATGTCGTGATTTTTCGAGAGCATACGATTATAAATATTGCTGGGTAACGAACGGCAAAATATACCTGCGAAAAGTAGAAGGTGCTCCATCTTATTTAATAAAAAATGATACTGACCTGTCTAGTTTAAAAGTGCCAAAGTGACTAAGTTTAGTTATAATATTTTTTACAAATAAATATCGACAACATTTTGCCTGTATGTTGTGCTATTGCTATATTATCAAATGTGTCGCTACTAGTTTTAAGATAATTGTCTTTGTGCCATTTATAATAATTGTAAACACTTTAATACAGCATGCATTACGAATATATCTACTCTTAACACTACACACTACGTACTTAACACACATAACTCAAAATCTTAACACTAAAATGCAACCCTATTTTATATACAACTCTGCTAGAAAATTCCTCTTCTGGATGTGTAAGAAAAATAAATTTAACGTTTTAAAATTGTTCCCCCTAAACAATGTCTCTGGTTATTTGCTTAATTCTCATAATGAATGACTTAGACCTCGTAAATGATATTGAACAAATAAATGTCTCAAAGTCACTTACATGCT
Source organism: Heliconius numata (assembly GCA_016802625.1). Taxonomy (NCBI): domain Eukaryota; kingdom Metazoa; phylum Arthropoda; class Insecta; order Lepidoptera; family Nymphalidae; genus Heliconius; species Heliconius numata. The sequence goes on along the minus strand of JAEBDU010006948.1, from coordinate 29,196 downwards.
CGCCTGAACAGATTATCTCTTTCATAAATATGCCTGGTAGTTCCATGACAATTATTCATATTAATATTAGAAGTATTAACTGTAACTTTGATAACCTACAAATACTCCTGCAAAGAATACAAGCCAACATGGATATAATTATTTTATCTGAGTGTTGGCTGAGTAAATGTCCTAATGTACCTACTCTAGCGGGCTACGTGTCTCATACTTCGGAACATTGTAACCAAAACGACGGTGTTGTGGTTTACGTTAGGCATGATTTAAAATGTACCGTCGAAACACCTAAATTTGCCGAAGCCAATTGCTTGATAGTCAAATACAATGGCATTTTTGCTCTTCTAGCACTATATCGTTCGCCATCACATAGAAACACTGATAAATTTATGGAATTTTTAGATGATAAATTAACTCTTTTAAAAAACTACCAAAATATTGCCATTATGGGTGACATAAATATTAACATAGCACCCGATAACACTGACCCAAGTTATGATCACTATTTAAACACTATTATGTCGCATGGACTAATGGCCGCTCATAATTTACCAACTAGAAATAACAACTGCCTTGACCATGTTTTTCTAAAAACTAAAAATGATGCTACGACTTTAGTTTTAGACACCTACATTACAGACCACGCTCCTATTGTCCTAAATTGCAACCTTAAAATAAAAAATATTAGTAAAAAACACTCAATTAAACGATTGGATCATGCAGCTTGTATTAATGAACTTAATAATTTGGACCTTAGTCCCATTTTACTCTGTACTAATAGTAATGATGCTACCAATTTACTTGTTAATTCTATCACCAAGGTAATTTCTAATCACACTAGGACGCTAGTCGTCTCCAACAGGAAAAGAATACTAAAGCCATGGATCACCCCAGGCCTCTTGCGCTGCATGCGAAATCGAGACAAACTTTATATTAAATTGAAAAAAGCTCCAGAAAACTTAATCATTAAAACTACTTATCTAAGATATAAAAAATTCTGTAATTGTTTACTAAAAAAAATTAAAAGGGAATATGAACGTAACGAATTTAGTCGTCTCAAAAAAAATCCGAAAGCCACGTGGGAATTAATTAAAAAGTTAGGTAATATTAATAGATTAAATACTTGTCATGACTTAATCTTGTCATCAACTGACCCCCTCTCCGCCGCTAACTCAATAAATAAATATTTCTCCAATGTTGGAAGAAACCTTGCATTAAAATTTACCTCCTTGAATACATCTTATCAACCTGTACCTAAACTGAATAACATACCTTTGACCTCAACCCTATCTTCAATGGTCCTCCTCTGCACCGACAAGTCCGAGATCGATCGTATTATTCTTAGTCTCAAAAATACGCCCGCTAGCGGGTGGGACGGCATTCCTACTGCAATAATTAAAGATGCTAGAAATGTACTAGTCCCAATAATTGTACACGTCTTCAATCTTTGCCTAGCTTCTGGCGTTTTTCCTGATGTATTTAAAATAGGCCTTGTGCATCCCGTGCATAAGGGTGGTGACAGAGACCGTCTAAGTAACTATAGGCCGATTTCGGTCCTTACCTCTCTGTCAAAAATCTTTGAAAAATTGTTGAATTCGAGGCTGTTACTTTACCTCAATCAAAATAAGATTTTTGCTGAGAATCAATTTGGTTTCCGGAGTGGTAGATCAACTGAGGATGCGGTTCTGGAGCTTACTAATTCTATAGTTCAACGCTTTGGCTCTAACTCTAAACCTCTTGCCATCTTTTTAGATCTCTCCAAAGCGTTTGACTCGGTCTCTGTCCCGACCCTTTTACAGAAATTGGAACGCATAGGAATCAGAGGAATTGTCCATGACATGTTTAAAAGTTATTTGGTAGATCGTTACCAGTGTGTTAAGATTGGCGATGTCATCAGTGACCTAGAACCGCTAGAATTTGGCGTACCACAAGGTAGTGTACTCGGGCCTACCCTCTTTCTAATTTACCTGAATGACCTTTGTAAACTGAAGCTGACGAATTGCAAAATTATAACTTACGCTGATGACATTGCCCTTCTTATACACGGTGAAACCTGGTCTGAGGCTCAGCGTCATGCAGAGATAGCCCTAACTGCTGTTATGGACTGGTTGTCCCAAAATCTCCTAACCTTGAATGTTTCGAAGACTAACTTTATTGCATTTGCCCCTAACCCTACATCTCTTCCCACGAGCCTCTCCCTGTCAGCACACGCGACTCCTTGCAATCTAAGCTCGTGTTCATGTACTCAGATTGCCTATGTGTCGAAAATCAAATACCTTGGTGTTTGGATTGACAACCACCTGTCATGGTCTGAACATATAAAACTTACAACGTCCAGAGTCAGAAAGCTTATGTTCCTCTTTAAAAATCTAAGATCGACCCTTGACGTGCCAACATTAAAAATCATTTATTACGCCCTGGCCCAATCGGTATTATCTTATTGTATAACCGTCTGGGGATGTGCTGGTAAAAATAGACTACTCTCTCTGGAAAGGGCTCAAAGAGGAGTACTTAAGGTGCTGTCCTATCGACCGATCCGCTATCCTACCTTCGATTTATATTACGAATTACAATTACTAACAGTTAGAAAACTTTATTTGTTAAACGTCATCTTGAGAAAGCACTCTGAGTCACCATACAAAATCAATCCCCATAAACGCAGAAAAGACAGAATATGTGCCATTGAATATTGTAGGTTGGAGATAGCCAGGAGACACTATTGTTACTTTGCATGTTCTTTGTACAATAAAGTCAATAAATTACTGAACATTTATCCATTACACCCAAGGAAATGTAAACTAACAGTTACGCAGTGGCTAATGGGCTTAACCTACGAGGATACTGAAAACTTAATCAGACGGGAGCTGTGAGCGGTGAGCTGCAAGGAATTTCAGCTCACAGCTTACGGTGGCATCCAAACTCACGATCTTGCACTTTCTCACACCACACTCGCATATACGCATACATACACGCGCACTCATGCGCACACGCACATATACACACACACACATGCACACACGCACACATACACACACACATAAACAAACACACACACAAACATAATCAACTACCTTTGTTTATCCTGTTTTATATTTTATATCTAGTTTATACTGTATTTTAACCTTGCATGGCCTTACTTTAAGATAGTATGGAACTATGTTACTACTTTGTCCTTTTGAGGCGGGCGATAATGGCTGCAACACAGTGCTAACTAACGCAGCCATTATCGAGCTCTTAATACTTACTGTACCTGTGTTATTTTAGTTCCTAAATAAATATTTTTATTTTTTTTTATTTTTTTTAACAGCCCATACATGTCAAATGTTTTATTTTTTGAGTTTTACATCATATCAATATAATTAATTGAAAGATATTAAGGGTGGAACAGATCTCATTAGTGTTTGTAAATTCTTATAAGCTTAAATAAAAAAAAAATAATGAAACAATTTAAACCAACCTTTAAACTCCTTCAATCCCTGTATATTAGGTATGAAGGGAGTATTATAATGGCCGTTACACACGAACACATAGTCGTATTCCTTAGTAGTGGACACGCCAGTTGCTACATCCTTGGCCGTCACGTCCCACAGCTCGCGAGTCAATACTTGTTTCGGTATTATTTGTTGAACATGGTGTTTGAACTGTAAAAACAAAAGGTTTTAAGTAAACAAATGGGCCAGTCATGGCGTGTGAATGCAACAGCGACAGGTTCTGGGGTTCGATTCCTCCACAAGGAAATTATATAATTAATATTTTCATTTTCTCGCCCTCGTAACGAGACAAAGCATGGTCTTGAGTTCTGCCACTCAACACGAAATGTCTCCAGAATTCGGCGAAAAATGGGGACGGAGTGTCTTAACACTAGGTTTTTTTTTTTTCGTGGGTAGGAGTGAAACTAATAACAACTGTTCATAACAGCTGCTTTGTTAAATTCAATAAAAACATAGTAATTAGTGTGTTTTTACAAAGATGTGCTAATGTGATTAACATTACCCACCAGCAAGAAGAATCCTACATAAATTCACTTTTTTACTTTCACTTTGCATTTTTTCGAAAATATGGAGTCAATCAAGGAGTCAATGACTGCATTAACTGATTTATTCACAACAAAAATGAGTGAATTTCAACGGGACTTGCACAAGACAGCTTCACCAGTCTCAACATCTTCATTAGCAGCTGAATTCCAACAATTTAAAGGTCTCATACTTTCCCTCTTGAACACTTTGCAGCGACAAGTGGAATTTCTTGCTACTGAAGTAGATAGGCAGGAGATGAAAAGAAGGCATAAGGTTATTTTATTTCACGGTGTGTCTGAACAAAGATCCGAAGATATAAAAACATCTATTACTGGGTTGATAGGTAAACATTTGATGTTGCCTAATTTTTCCTCTTCCAGTATAAAATCTTCATATCGTTTGGGTAAATATGCTGAAAAACCAAGGCCTATAGTAGTGAAATTTGCTGATGTATCGACACGGGACATGGTTTGGTTTGCCAAAGGTAAATTAAAAGGCACCGGTATCACTCAATCCGAGTATCTCACTAAAGAACGCCATAAAGCATTCCTAGAGGCAAGACAGCGATTCGGGGTTAATAAGTGTTGGTCGAGAAGAGGCTGGATCCATATCATAGCGCCGGATGGGTCCCAACACCAAGTTGAAACCAAAGCCGAGGTTGTTGCAATTTCATGTTCCAATAATAAGTCTCCTGTTGTGCAAAACACCATTGCTAAAACATCAGACAAAACTTTGGCTCCCCGAGTCAAACGAGTGGTAAAAAAATAGTTTTCGTTTATGTATTTTTCTCTTATTATTTCTATATTACTTTTGTTGATTTTATTGTAACCATAGTTCTATTTATCATTTAATGCCAGTTTACCCTCATATTATTGTATTCTGTTTTGTTGATTCAATTTATGGAAATATTATTTTATTTTTAAGATAGTTAACTTTTATTGAATTCTTTAATAAACTAAAGACTAAAATAATCATGTCAGGACTTTACAGAAATAATTAATTTGAAAAATTTAAGATATTAAACTAATATGTTATGCCATCAGCATAAATTTACTAATATATAAATCAACAAAATTTCACAAACATTTAGTAGAAATTCACTATTCTCTTACTGTCAAAATAGTTTAATAATCATTTCTTAGACATAAAATAATTGATTTTGTTATTTAGAATAGTACCCAAATATGTGTTAAATACAGGAACTGTCTCCTATCTATAGACTGATTGTATATGCAGATGTAATATGTGAGTGATTTCTTTTCCATTTTAAAATTAATTAGTGAATATTGATGTTTTAAGGTAGAAATTTAGTTTTTTAATGTAATCATGCAAAAAGTAAAATGATTATTTTGACTTGAAAATTTTCAGTTTAAGTATATCATTGATAATAGTGTATTGATGTCTGTGTATACTTTATGTAGATAGTATAAAATTATAATAAAAGAACCACTAAGTATAGCCCTTAGGAGCCTTTCATATAATTAATCAAAAATTTCAAGCTTTAGGTTTAACTCATTTTGTGCTTAAAATTATTTTGTTTGATATATTATAGGACATCATTGCCCATGTAAGTTTCTAATTATTAAAAAAGTAATAACTTTTTCAATGGAAAACTTTAAAAATATTTTACTTTTGTGCTTTTTCTAAAATTGTTGCTTTTGTGACTGAGTTTTGTTTTGTAAATATCTGTCAAATAACATTGTTCGAAGCACAGTTAACTTATGATAAGCGCTTAGTTCGGATTCTTGTACTGTACATAAATTGAATCATTACTGAACTTAGCAACTCACTGTTAATATATATATATATATATATATATTTTAACTTTACACATATATATTTTTCATTACTATTCATTTCTTAGTTAATGCAGTTCATTCATTAATTTTTTTTTTCTCCTTTATTTTTTTTTACTATTTTAAAGCGAGTTTTTTTTTTTTTTTAATTTATTTTTTGTTCTTTTTGATGTCTTTCTTGCAACTGGCGGGAATGTTGTTGTATAAAACCTTGATTTTATTATTATTATTTCATATATATTTATATTTTTATATTATACTGCTATTTATTTTTTTTTATATTGATTTATTAATATTTATACAAATTTATTTTTCTGTATCTTATATATAAATAATGGCTACGAACGATACTAGTAATAATTCCTTCCTATCTTTATCTTCTATTTCCGAAGGCAGCGACAGCAACGGCAGTATCCCCAGCACCCCATCACTAAATGAAAATCTTAATTCATTCTTCTCGGATGTCCCGAAAAACTTTAATATTATCCATATAAACGCTCAGAGTATTCCAGCACACTATCCTGATTTATTGTCATCTTTCGATAGTAAAGACATACATGCCATCTTAATATCAGAATCATGGCTTAAACCATGCTTACAGTCAACCTCCTACTCACTGCCGGGATTTCACTTGATTAGAAATGATCGTACTGGACGGGTTGGTGGGGGTGTTGCAATTTATTTGCGTGCCCATATTCCTTTTTCAATTGTAAGTACATCACTACCACAGGACAACGCATATGCGGAATATTTATTTATCGAAGTGATATTAAATCATACCAAACTACTTCTTGGGGTTTTTTACAGTCCTAACCTTACAGTTGACTATTTCTCGTCATTTGAAATCCTGGTCGATCAATTTATGCCCTCTTATGAGCATACTTTGATAATGGGAGACTTTAACACTTGTCTTTTTAAAAACGATAGTCGAGCGTCTCGTTTACAAAGTTTAGTAAATTCAACTAATTTAAACATTTTACCTCTAGCACCAACTCATCACTTTCCACATTCTAATCCTTCTCTTCTTGATTTAATTTTAGTATCTTCCATTGACCATGTCGCGAGGCATGGCCAATGTCCTGCGCTAGCATTCTCCTATCATGATCTTCTTTACGTATCTTACAAAGTTAGACCTCCTAAAGCAAAATCAAGAATTCTTCTGCAGCGCAATTTTGGAGGTATGGATTCGGAGCGGTTAACTGAAGATGCCAGTAAAATTGACTGGACTGTCATTGATAATGCTCGAACAGTAGATGAACAAATTACTATTTTTAATTCTTTTTTAATAACTCTTTATGATACTCATGCACCAGTCCGACCGGTTAGAATTAAACATCTTCCTGCACCATGGCTTACTGCGGACATAAAGAAACTGCAGGAAAAAAAACATACCGCTAAGAGTAAATATATTTCTGACGGAAGTGAGGCAAATAGAAATAAATATGTGAGAGCTCGTAATCGCTGCAACAGGGTTTGTAGGGATAGTCAACGACGCCATATCTATAAATCAGTAATCGAAGAAGATGATCCAGCTAAAGTCTGGAAATTTCTTAAATCCCTTGGAGTCGGTAAAACAAAACAAACAGTTAATCCAACAAATTTAGATTTAGATTCTCTTAATCAACATTTCACTTCTTCTAGTACAATCGATAGTACGAATAAATTGAAAACATTAATTGATCTTTCCTCTTTACCCGCTCCACAGACTCCTCCTTTTAAATTTAGTCAATTCACTGTATGTGATGTTAAGAGAAATATTATCGCTATTAAGTCGGGTGCAGTCGGCGCTGACTGCATTAGTCGTAAAATGATCATTCCTATAATAGATCTATTAGCTCCTGTAATTACATCCATTTTAAATCGTTCCATTCTCCACGGTGATTTCCCTTCCATTTGGAAAGATGCCCAAATTCTCCCATTACCAAAAAAATCTAATCCGTCTTCCTTTTCCGATTATCGTCCGATTTCTATCCTTCCATTGTTATCTAAAGTGCTAGAACGTCTTGTTCATAAACAACTAAGCACATTCCTTTCAAAACACAATTTCCTAAACTCCTTACAGTCTGGCTTTCGCCATGGTCATAGTACGACTACTGCTCTAGTCAAGATCACCGATGACATCAGACATGGCATGGATGATCGGAAGATAACGGTGCTGACATTATTAGATTTTAGTAATGCCTTCGGCACTGTTGATTTTGACATTTTACTTGCATCACTGACTTCTCTTAACATATCTCCTGAGGTAATTGATTGGTTTCGTTCTTACTTGTGCGGACGCCGACAGCGCATTCGAATAGATGATTCATATTCTGAATGGTCTTTCACTAGTGCTGGCGTCCCACAAGGTGGCGTGTTGTCCCCTCTCCTTTTTTCAATTTTTATTAATACCATCTGTCTTAAAATTTCTTCTCTCTACCACCTGTATGCAGACGACTTACAAATCTACTCACAAGGTACTCTCACTGAGCTACCCAATACCATCCAGAACATTAATAACGATCTTGAACAAATTTCAGTTTGGAGCAAACATTTTGGACTTACTATAAATCCTTTAAAGAGTCAAGCAATTGTTATCGGTAGTCCTAGAATACTGTCGAAAATTGACTTAGCACATATGCCCACTATAATGATCGATGGGACTTCCATTCCATTTAGGGAATCTGTTAGGAATTTGGGTGTAGTTATTGATAAGCATTTGTCTTGGGAACCCCAAATAGGAGAGATAAGTAAAAAGATTTATGCTGCTTCTGCATCTCTGCGTAGGCTGCGCAATTTCCTACCAATACCTACCAAAATTGCGCTGGCAAACTCACTCCTATTACCAATTCTCGATTATGCTGATATTTGTTATCTCGACATTAAAGAGGAGCAACTGAATAAACTTGAGCGACTTCAAAACCTTTGCATTAGGTTCATATTTGGTATACGTAAATATGATCATATTTCTGAATTTCGTGATAAGCTCAAGTGGCTCCCTATCCGCCTTCGCAGGAATACTCATATACTTCATCTTCTCTATTCCGTGCTGTTTAATCCTTCTACTCCTCCTTATCTGAAGAAACAATTCAGGTTTCTACATGATGTTCACTCACTTTCCCTACGTTCCCAGAAAAATCTATTACTTGAAATTCCTCCTCACTCTTCTTCTTTTCTGACTAACTCCTTCACTATTAAAGCTGTCCGACTATGGAATTCCTTACCAATTGAGGTCAGGCATGCCAAAACCTTACAAAAATTTAAAACTTCACTTAAAAACCACTATATGAATATTTAATTTAGCCTTTGTTTTATACTTTTACTTTTCAAAATACTTTTTAGAAATGTATAAATATTATATCTATGATTTGTATGTATATATATATATGTTATTTATTGTTTATTATTATATTTATTTATATAAATATTTATTCGTAGTATATATATACATATATATGTATATGTATTTTATTTTTATTTCTACTATTAAACAATGTCCTGCAATTTAATGCACCACCCACCATCTTTTTTATATAACTCCAACGACCAAAGGTTGCCTGGAAGAAATCGCTTTAAGCGATAAGGCCGCCTTATTGTACATGTTGTTTCTATTTATTTTGTATATAATTTTTGTAAATTTTTTATGTGCAATAAAGTATATTGTATTGTATTGTATTGTAGGTGACTATCCTATGACAGAGTGCGATTTAATGCCATATATCTTTGTATATAAAAAAAATATATATTTTGTAAGTAGGTAAATGAAATATCGGCAAAATAACATCCGCCTTTGATAACTTATTGTTTTTGCAAGAGAATCGAACGAGAGACAAATAACATGTTTATGTATTCGTAGCTTTAACGATTTTACGTCAAGGTGATAATGATAGCGCTTCTGGAGTTACAAGGAATATTCTTCAACCTTCAATTAAAATAACTTTAAAAGTAAAACTAGTATGAAATGTGGTTATACTAAAATAATAGATTAGCCTTTACTTGCGACTTTGCTCCCGATGTCAAATGAAAAAGTAAGAAATAAAAATTCCAATAAATCAGCTTCACGCTGTATCTCGCACTCAGCTGGTTAGGCAGAGGGAACCTCGTGATAAGACACTCCGTTCTGCATTTTCACCGAATTCTGGAGGCATTGTGTGTTGAGTGGCGGAACTCAACGCCTCGTTTTATCCCGTCATCAGAGCGCGAAAATGAAAATAAATATTTCATTCTCTCGTGTGGAAATCGATCCTACAACCTGTCGCGTTTACAATCGCACGCTTGTGGGGCAAAAGTGTGCGCAACAAATGGCCTCATAAATCTAGATATATCTAGACAAGAAATAAGAAATTTTACTTACTTTAATATGTTGAGTTATGCCATTTTTATCTGAATACAGCTGTAAGAAGGAGAGCATATCCTTAGCAGGTATGTAAGATTTCTCACTGTCTGTGATAGGGAAGTCTGGGAAGCCCATTATTTCTTTTGGAAGATTGGTCCTGTAAAAAATTGACACTTTTTTTGATATGGTTTTCTTAATAAATCTACCACCCAATAAAAGCAAACTCCAGGCAGTTTATTTTCCAAAAAAAAACTTGGATTGGGTACAGAAGTCAAACATTAGTAACTAATAGTTTTGCCTTTTCCATTACTAAGCTTATTACTTATTTTTTATTTATTTTTATTTTTATGTACTAAAATTAAAAATTATGAATCTTTCTAGAACGATCTATGTCAATCAAATGAACATTCTCACGCGGATACCCTCCGACCTGTGACGTAAGCTTAGGTGAGATAAAAATCGTCTGGTATGGACTGCTTGATTCATATGTTTACAATTATAGATAAAAAAATATCGACCGATTAACAAATAAAAAGGATAGAATACTAGAGGTCGTGACGCAAAGATACAAGCGTGTGAAAACTGCGACAAGTGGGTTCGATTCTCATTCGAGGAAATGTTATGTTGTGTTGAGAAAATATATGAGGTTTTCATTTTCTTCGCTCTGATGTGCAAAGCGAAGCTCGTTTGAGTTCCGCTACTCAAAAGCGGCGGAAAGAGAGGAACGGAAGTGTCTTAATGGAAACGGAGTGCCTAACACTAGGTTCCCACATTCCCTCTGCCTACCCTGCTATATACGGGATACATAGTGAAATTGAAAAAAACTTATATGGCCTCTAAATTAATAATAACAAATATGAATATAATATGTATAATAAATTAAACTGATAAGAATTACGTAAAGAAAAGCTATCAATATGTTAAGATCGAAGTGCAATTTCTATCTATTTTCGATAAAATTTCTTTACATCATCCACTGTACGTACATACTAAATATTCAGGCCATTTAAGATAATGTTGCTTGAACTAATTACTGAGATCGTATTTTACTTGGGATTCTATTTATTTGGTATTTAAATAGAAAGCATTTAATTTATGAAATATTTATCCATACCTATATTATAAATTCGAAAGTAACTCTGTCTGTCTGTCTGTCTTTTACGCAATCAGGGCCAAACCGCTAATTTAATTGTGATAAAATACTCATATAGAGATACTTGAGGGTCTCGGGATGAACATAGGATACTTTTTTTCTCATATTTGTAATATTTTCGATAAACCTATACCAATATTTAAAAATACTTATTAATTTGACATGCAATTTATTCCGCCATGTTAATAACAACCGCCGTTGCTAAGCAACGATTTGCAAAGTTTATTGTTAGAAAACGTCACCCAAAATGAGCTTGCTTATCGCATCTCTCTATTGAAAATTGAAAATAATTTCATAAATATATTTAATAAATAAATATTCGTATAGTTCAAGCGGGCGTAGCCGCGTTCGGGTCCACTAGTATCTTATAAAACTTTATATCTTAGCAGGACTAAGCCATACGACCCCTGCGTCAAGACTGGCTTCATATATTTTAATTGTATGCGTTATTTCTTATCTGATTCGATGCTTAGATAAAGTAACATTATTGACAGGTACTTATTTGAAATTATTTTATTTGTTACAACTACTTATTATATAAGAGAACGTTTTATCTGCTATTTAATATATTGCCTTCTGAACCTAGCAAGTTAGCAACTATTAATTGTCTTACATTAATATAACAATTAATTATTATTTGTATTTATTACTATTAGATAAATGTCGCATGGTTATTGTGCATCCGGTCAGATGATGTTCTCTGAGCACGTGCACACATAAAAAAAGTTTAAAAAATCAGCTTCACGCCGTATCCCGCACGCAGTAGATAGGCAGAGGGAACCTAATGTTAAGACACTCCGGTCCCCACTTTCTGCGACGGTTGTGGGTCGGAATCCCACTCGGGGGATTAATTTTTGATGATGGGGTAAAGCACGGCGGAACGTGGGGAGCGTCTTAACACTAGGTTCCCATGTTCCCTCTACTACACTGCTTTGGTCGGGATACAGCGTGAAGCTACGAAAAAAGCTAAAAAAATCTATTCTTACCTCAAACTCTTATACATGCTAGTATGGATAGGTAAGCCGAAGTCATCGTAACCCACGTTCTCAGTGTAAACCCAGGTGCCACCCAGTTGGGCGGATTGTTCTAGAATATCCACATCTGACACGCAAGGTTCCACAAGGAGGTGTCTTGCAGCGCACAGACCAGCTGCGCCCGCGCCGACTATACATACACGCATTTCTGGAATTAAAATATTATAAAATATTATTTTAAGTATAAAAAGAAATTACAATTATCGAAATTAGCACATAGGTAAAGCAGGGTGTATACGGTATACCTATCCTGGGAACTAGCCCTACGTTCCCGAGTTAGACACTCCGTTCCCAATTTCATGGGAAATTTTCGAAACATTTCGTGTTAAGTGACTAAATTTAACACCGCGTCTTGTATTAGAAAATGATACTCATTCATTCTGTCTAGTCATCATCAATGAAACAACTTCTTCAGATTTAGAATATTAATTTAATATAAAAATTTACACCTGATAAACTTTCATTTTAAGTGAAACACTTATCAACTATCGTACGAATTACGAGACGCCACGCCGATATTATTTTTATTATAAAAACCGTTTAAAAAACACAAGGTCCCGTACTCTTATATAAGGTCAAAATACTTGAAATAAAGGCTAATGACCGTATATAAGATTAGATTTAATTAAGAAATAAAACAATATCTATATAATAAAGTTTGTGTATATATATCGGTCTAAAGTTAGAAGTCATTGTACTAGAGTAATATACCTATCGTAATTACTTAATTTTGTGAAATATCAAGTAATTTTTTCCAGCTTCATGCTTAGCAGAGTAATCACAGATAATGTAGTGTCAAGACACTATGTTCTACACTTTCCATATGAATTCCAAATATTGCGTGTTGAGCGGTGGAAGTCAACGCCACGTTTTGACGTACGGCCTTTACATAGGTATATTTTATTAGTTAATATTTATTTTAACACCGTCGGATCTCAACGCCGAGTTTTGTCTCATTACCAGAGCGAGGAAATTAAAAAAATAAATATTTAATCGAGTTATATCAAGTAGGAATCGAACCCGTAGCCGTCGCGCTTATACTCACAACCTTGTGGCACTGACAGATATGTCCCTCATTTAAATTTTAAAGTTATCATTCAATAGATGCGTAAGTCGAGAAAAAGTTAAGATCACTAAATAGTCTGGTTACTGTAAAATATAGAAATACCCTCTAAAAAATAAACAATTATTGATAGATACAATTGATTAAGAATATCCGGTAACATTGTCTCCTCGTGAAGAAACTAATATATTTTTTTTAGCTTCACTCCTATACTTTCTTTTTGTTTAGCTTTACGCCTTATTCCGTATACTTCCGTAGCAGGTTAGACAGAGCGAGTCTAAAAACTCCATTTCCACCAGAATTTAAGACATAGTGTTATGCATATTATCATTTTAGAGCTATAAAAATAAATAAATGATTGCACAAGAGAGAATCGAACCTACAATCATCTCGGTTACAGTCAATCTCTGTTCCACTAGCTCAGGATGTTTTATCTATATTGTATTAGGAAATATTAGATGCATTGGTGATTGTATCTAATTGCATCTTCTGGTCGATTGAACGTAAATCTATTCGCATAATAAGGTCATAGATCGAGATCTGCTATTAACAACTTGAACATTGTATGTTTTTTATTTCCTTTAATATTCAGTGTTTGTACTGAAAGTCCTTGAAATGACATAAATTGTTTTAAAAGAAACGAAACGTTTTTTCGAAAAAAATTAAACGTTATTTCCCGCTTTTCACCCAATTTTCGAGACATTGCGTGGTTGCGGACACATGTTTTCCGTTTTTGGCTCGAATTAGAGATACTGCAAGTTGTGTGGCGGAATTCAACGCCGCACAACCAACATAAACAGATTAATCGCGTATATTTTGTACACAACAGTACAGTAACAAATTGTTTAATTTAAAATTAAATCGATCTGATATAATCTACCCGCGATTTACAATTAAAAATTTTAAGATTCTTGTACATACATAAATCTTACAAGTATTTCACAAATAAAAATAGTCGAGAAAATTTTCTAAATTTAAAAAATATTTATATATTTTTTTATGAAATAAATTGAATGTGACTAAGTAAATAGAAATACGGTTATAAGGAGTTACGGACCTTTTTGTATAACTTTGTCAAATTTTATGTTTAAAGAAGAAAAACAAAATTAATTAATATATAATAGGATTTCATCTATAAAATTATACTTTTGCAAAATTTTATATTTTTTATAATTTACCCACAGGTTAGTACGAAAAAAAAAAATGTTGGTAGTGTTGGAAATTCATTAAAGATAATCTGATGTAAGCTTAGCTATTTGCAATTGCGGTCATTATTTTTTCGTTATATAAAACGGAATTATTAAGTTAATCCTACTTATTTACTATAATAAAAAATACATAAATATGAAAAAAAACGAATTTATCTATTTTCATATGATTATTCTTTACCTAACAATAAATAAATAAAATACTCACTTATAATTTATTTTCCAAACAAACAAAAACAATTAGAAAAATTCACAGCACAACACTATTTAATTAAAACGGGAACAATGTAAACCTTTTAATTGACTATCGATAGTGACGTTCAGACGTTGAATGGTCGCTTGGCCTGCGCACGCGTCTTTTTATGTTGGCCGCGATATTACTTTTCCTATTGGCTCTGTAAATCTTTTTTAAACGAAAGAATATATATTTTTCGTTTATAGAAATTAAAAATCCTTGATTCAAATTATGAAATTCGTCAATGATTACATACTATTTTTGATTAATCTCTTCCCATAGACTTCGTTGTCTAGTGTTTTCTTATATATTAGAAAAGAAAGAAAAGCTTTTGCTGGGTTCTTTATGCTGTTAGCAAAATCAAAAGAAATATAAATATTATAATGTAAGGTGCATTAGACCTATGAGGAGCCTAAAATATTTAAATTGAAGCTAAGTGATAAATATTATTAAATAATATATTTTATCGAAAGTGATTTTTTTTAAAGTTTTCTAATTACCACCAAACAACTCACTCAGTGGAACTTTCGTTTTCATTTTCCCACTGTTCCGTCTTGCTATATAGATACAAAATAAATAGATGTATGAATTTGCAACGAACTTAAGTATTATTACATGAGATTTGAAGCCGTGACCCTTATATTATTTTTCTTTATAATATACATATTTATGAAAAATAAACTTATCACTTCCTTAATCGAGATGGGGAGACACGATATGAAAAATACAACTGCAGTATTTATTTTAATAGTAAGATCGTATTATTTAAAAAAACATAAAAATACATTTTAATATTTTTATGTAAAATTAAACTTATTTAAAAAATATATTAATATTTTTACCATATTTTGCTTATTTTAAGTTCATTGTTGCTGTAAACCATTTTCAAGGGCAAGATCGATAAAGCATAAATACATTGATTTACTTATTTATATTGTATCTCGTTGTTTTTGTTCGATGAATAAATTTAATTATAATAAAAACAAAGTATATTATTATTAAGAAGCCAGTCGTGGCGTAGGGGCAGTAAGTGTGACTAAAAAACGCGAAAGGTTGTGGGTTCGATTCCTATTTGAAGAAATGAAATATTTAATATTTCCATTTGCATCTTCTGTCTGTCCGTCTTTGCTCTGGTGTCGAGGCAAAGTGCGGGAAAAGGTTATAGAGTGTTCATTTCCCACGCTTAAATTAAAGAAATGTAGTTTAACTATAAGTAACTTACTTAATCAGATTTCAAGAATCCCTGTTAAGGTCATAAAAATATTACTCACATAAATGTATTTTTCCGTTATTTATTTATTATGATATTTTTCCGTAATTAAAGAAAAATTAAAACATTTCAGTAAGAATCGTATTTAATTTTGTTGTCAAGTATTTATCTCTACCTGCAAGATATGCATCAAATGAATCATATTTAAATAAATTTTTTGATCTGAAATTTTGCTTATTTTTGTATTTTTAAATATTGTATATTTTTTATATTTAAATAAAAATAAATTAATATTTATAATTATAATATTTTACATAATTAAACAAGTTTTATGCTTTCATAGAAAATTGATAGCTGCGAGTAGTAACAGGTACCTACATATAATTATATTGTGTAAGAAGTTGTTTGTAAATACAACCCAGTAGCATGACGAAACAAGATTTGTTACTTGCATTAGATTTACTATATAATTATTTATATATTAGAAGATTAGCTATAATCAGTTAGGAATAGAGTGTCTTAAAACTAACTTCCCTCTGCCTAACCTGCTATATGCCGATTACATCGTGAAGCTGAAAAAAAGCTACAATTTTAAGGAGCGAATGTAAGGTTTAATCCCCCACGAAAATAGACAGGTGCTATAAGTTAGATGTCTGTAAGTCTATCTGCTGTGCGGAGATTAGAGTGGAGAAATTAAAATAAATAATGTTTATTAATTTCCACGAATGGGAATTGAATTCACAATTGTCGTTTACTATTAGACACTTTTCCACGACGGCCTCAAATATAAGAAATATTTTTTATAAGTAACCTCTGACGTCTAGATAACTTATTATTATTTAATTATACTATCTGTTTAATATTATTTTTGTTTTGTAGTGCCGGAGCCCATTGTGTAATAGGGTAAGGAGCTCAGAACAGTGCCTGGGACTTGCGACCCAAATGTAGGTAAGGTGCCCATTCGAAGTAGGTACCTTTCGCTGTCCTCTTCCATCCAAACCAAATTTGAGATTATTCTACTAATAGCTCCATTGGAATATTTTCAAGAATTAATAAATAACACATTAGAAAGTTATTTACTTTTAAATTTTCAAGCAAATCTAAATTAATTACCTATTATATGTGTTTACATGCATTTAATACAATGATGCAACAGACACTCGGCTTACGTCACGTATCGCAGAGAGTCACGCCAAGAAATGCAGTTTAGAATGTGTTACTGAACCCGTAGAAGGTTAGTTATGTCAGTCTATGGATTTTTTTAGTGTATATGTCAGTCAGATGTTTAATAGTTGGTTAATCTTATTTGTTATATATTTAATTGTTATATGTTATTTGTCATATATTTAATTAAAAAATAGTAGGTTCGTAAACGGAAAAAAGTTGAGAATCCATTTTAATTTCCGTTTTCCGTATATACAGACAGAAAAGGCTAACTGTAGGAATATTTCAAAGTCTTGGCACCTTATTTGTTTAGATACTTTTCTTAGAAACGTTAGACAGTGAGGAATTTTACGTCACAACTACTTCCATAGATATACATTCATCCACAGTGGTGTAGTGCTATGACTACGAATATTATTGGGAATTGAACCTACAACCGTCATGTTTACCGCACTCTTGTGCTTTTTCATTATCGTGTCATCTATACCAAATATAATTGCCCTATTTATAATTTTCGGATATGAAAAAATCTTAATAAAATCTAGAAAAGCTGAAAATGTAGGTAGGTATATTATAATAGATAAAGAATATTTTTTTTAAGAGCATGAAGAATATTGTTGTATACATTTAACTTACATAAGATAGATTTTTTTAAAAAGAAAAAAATAAACCAAATAACAAAAAAAATTATTAAAAAGAATAAAATTTATACCTATATAATTTTAAATTAAACCTTATAAATCGGCATTATTTACATATACCAGCATTATAAAATTTTAAGGACGATGCTTCATCTATTTCTGTCTACCTCATAAAGACAGAACGAGACGGCAATACAACTGTTAGTAAACAAATATCTAACCGTCTAATGCAATAGGCTTCAAAGATTGCTGCGCGCGCGCACGCCTAATTAAAATGCACGCTAGAAATATCTGATGTAATATGAAAAGAAATTTACACGAACATATCAAATTTAGACTAGTAATGTATTTTTTTAGTTATTTCAGCTTTTTGTAGTAGATAATTGTTTTAGTAATGTATGTAATTTAAGTTATTTGTAGGCTTATAATTTATCTAATTATTGCTTATATAATACAGATTCTGTAAATATAATTGGCATCAAACAGTCTTCTGAATCAGTAACTTTAATAAAACTTACTATTTCACATTACAAAGTTTGAGACTTCGTCAATTGAATTCGGTAATCTAAGGAACTACTTGGATAGAAAGGCAGAATGCTTTTTTGGAGGAACGTTAAAGTCTATATCACATCATATTTATTACCCACTTTATCTTGGAATCTTACAATGGCTCATGCTCATATACAACTAGTTTTATCCGTTAGACCACGGGGTCTCAAGTAAAAGGCACGGATCTAAAGTATTTATCGGTTACGCGACGTTTATCGGTCCCATTTCCACTTTTGGGAATACATAACATTTGGTTTATACATAAAAATCTGTTTGTTCCCTTTGAATAGGAAGTTCAGTTTTTTCAAATACAAATGAATTGGACAATGAAAATTTTTTATTTAGCTTTTTATTTTAATGATCTTTTTTTATAATAAATAAGATAATTGTAAACTTGGGACTTTATATCAATATAAAGTAAATTGAAATGTTGGCAAAATAATAAAAAAATGTTTGCAAGGATTTAGGTATAACATTACATATCATGCTTGTGAAAAATGCTGATCTACTTAGGCGTTACGTCTGATGTAATTCTATTAGATTTTTACGTTTGGCATACATATTCCTTGACCTGATTATTATATTTTTTTTTGTTTGTATGTTTTTTAGGTTCACACTGCATCCCGCACGCAGCAGAGGGAACCTAGTGTTAAGACACTCCGTTCCCCATTTTCTGCCGAATTCTGGAGACTGCGTGTTGAAAGGCGGGATACAGCGTGTCGATACGGATAATCTGTACATCTGTACAGTTACATATTCAATACATTTTTCAACTAGTTATAACCTATTCATTGCAGGTTATGATAACTGCAGGTTGAAGGTTAAATAATATATCATTAAGTATATTCATATTATATACTTCAAGTACACGTTATGTATCTACTGTGATTTACTTCTTGTCTCAGCATCACGCTGTATCCCGCACATAGCAGGAAAGGAAGAGGGAACTTTGGACTCTAGTGTTATGACACTCCGATCCTATTGGGGCACTTCTATTCCCCACTTTCCCCCGAATTCTCGAGGCGGATTTGGTGGAATTCAAAGCTGCGATTTACCTCGTTAGTATACTAGTATAGTTTAATTTAAATTAAAATAGAAATTGTTTTTTATTAATATTTTGTAATCAATATTTAAACAAATTGTGTATTAATTAAAATAATAAACTTACTTATCTAAGTCTACTTATAGCGGTGAAAGCAGAGAACCGTACGTAGAAAAACGTACAGCTAACTACCAACTACTAGTGGTATTCAAAACTTTATGATTTGTCAAATTCATAAGGCGAGTCTTAGGGCAGGCATAAGCATGCAACTATAAACGCAAAAGGTTGTAGGTTCGATGGAAGGAAATTCAATATTTTCTATTTTCATTTACTCGCTCTAGTAACGAGGCCAAACGCAGAGTTCCACTACTCAACACGCAATGGTTCCAGGATCCGGCGAAAGGTGGGAAACGGAAGTATCTGGGAAGTCTTAACACTAGGTACCGTTTGCCTGTTATGCAGAGAATACCTATTATTTTTCCAAATATTTAAAATATCTAGTTTCTATAAAAATAGGTCCCTAGACTTAAAAAAATTATGTAAAGAGAAAGGTCACAATATCAATTATAGTTGTTTTTTAATATGATCACTACTATCATATATGACCAATACGTGACCTACATAATATATTGACATATTTGTGTGACTTATTTGACGTAATTTTGTGACGTAGTTATTTAGTAAATATAACAGTAATATAATTGTAATAACAGTAAATAATAAGTAGTGATGAAAACCTAACAGTTTATTTATTATCCATTTCCTCATAAAACCAGTTTCATGCTATCCCGCACATAGCAGGGTAGGCAGAGGGAATCTAGTGTTAAGACAACCCCGTTCCCTATTTTTAACCGAATTCTGCAGGGATTCCGTGTTAAGTAGTAGATATGAACAAAGCAGATAACCATATTAAAATAACCAACAAATATTCCCTAAGTACACTTAAATAATATTAAGTAAATAAATAAAAGGCCAGTAATGTTGCAAGGCGTAACTGTAAGTAGGTAAAACTGTAACTGTTTTTTTTCACTCTGGTGTCGAGTCAAAGCCTGGCTCTCAGTTCCGCCACTCTAAGATGCAATGCCTCCAGAATTTTGCTGAAAGTGGTTTCAGACATGCGAAGCCGCGGTCTCGCCGCTACTATTATAATATACTTCTTTGTACAGTAGAAACTCGATTATCCGGCCCTCGGTTTGACTATCAACTGTGATTATTATTTTATACAACCTACTACAATAAAACCTAAAAAAATATATGTATGTAAATGCGTACGTAAATTATATATTTGTAAATAGTATGGAAAATGTTAATAATTTCTTAATAAACGTTGATTTTTATTAATATGTATTTGTTGCTTTTAATAGACATAAATAACAGTTTCGTGCTACATACGTACAAAACCAGCTTTTCTTTATACATTCGATTATCCGGATTTTCGATTATCCGAATGACTGATGACAACCATTAGTCTAGTTAATCGAGTTTCTACTGTAACTAAATACACATATTTCATCACCCACAGTTACAATGTAACGAATTCTTCAATGAATGCATTTTT
This sequence comes from Heliconius numata, assembly GCA_016802625.1. NCBI lineage: Eukaryota > Metazoa > Arthropoda > Insecta > Lepidoptera > Nymphalidae > Heliconius > Heliconius numata. Next base: position 8,218 of record JAEBDU010006948.1, on the reverse strand, counting down.
ATCTTTGATCCAGTTCACTATGTTCGAACGCGGGTTCATGTAGCTTTCGCGATAAACGATTTTAAGCCTTATTTCTTTACCTATATAATTTCAAATTGAACTACTTAGATCCGGATTTAACTGTAAAATAATAAAACACATATGATTGAAAGTTTACAGGAATAATTAATTAATATATGAATGTTATGTAACTTGTTTTTGTGATTATACTTATTTTTTTTTAGTTAACGTTGTGACAGCCTATAGACAAAGTTACTTCATTAATATTTTAATTTTTATCAGTTTTTTTCTGTTTATTCATAAATTTTAACTTTATTTTGAAATATTAAAAGCTAACTTTACTACTGGAGCTGGCCACTAATTTTATTATATTAACTTAATAAATTTATTAAAAAACATCATTTTATTGTTATTTATAGTGTTTGTTTCTTTTGTTTAATCTCATTGCTCTCTTGCGCTTGTGATAATATTAATTTACGAATTATTTACGTTAACACTAGAAGCGCCCCCGTCCCATTTTTGACCCAAACGCAAGTTTGATTGTATATAACTTTTTTATTTGTTAATTTATGTAGATGAATTTTTTTTACTATTACCAATTTTACACCTTTATTTAATTAAAGATATAAATAATTTTATAGCAGTCATACTTTTTGAAAAAAAATTAGATTTACCTAGAACTGCCGCTGGGTCATTTTTGTCCCGCCATTATTATTTTGTTATTTGAGGGTATAATTTGACATATTTTCATGCTTCGGGGACGAGGTGGAGGTGAAAGGGCGATGCGGGGGCGGAAAAAAATTGAATAGTAGGTTTAGCAGTCAACGCCTAAGTTTTTAGGGTTCTGTAGCTTTTAAGGAAAAAAAAACCCTTATAAGATCATTTTTTTGTCCATCCGTCTGTCTGTGCCTTTATTTCAGGAATGCTTGGAGAAATCGAGTTGATATTCATATGAGTATATGAATATCAACTATATGACGATCTACAGTCCCTTAATTTCCTGAAAAAGCGCCCTTAAAAAAAGATATGACCATTTACATAGTAAAAAACGTGTATTTCGACACTATAAAGGGAATCAAATTAATAAGGTACTTTCAGTGAACTTAGAATTATGAAATTTGGCAGCTAGCATCTACATGTAGTACAAGTACAGGAAAAAATCTGAAAACTATACATTTATGTATAAATCTTAAAAAATAATAGCCTGAAAAGTAGGGTAAAATTGGTGTCAATACTAAATTTTGCCGCTAGTTCAAGTGAGGTATCAGATGAAAGGATGACTAAGCTAGGCTTGAATTTCAGAAAAAACACTCGATACCAAATGTGGACAATTGTAGGGTAGGTAGAGGGAACCTGGGAACCTAGTGCTATGCACTCCGCTGGCATTTTCCGCCAAATTCTGGAGGCATTACCACGCAATGTTCATCATCATCATCATCATCATCTGTGATGTATCACTGATGAAGAATATATTAATGCATTACTTGGCCTAATAATAATATTAACTAATTTCAATAACTTATAACTTTGTAAGAGTTATTCAGTTAGTTGTCACGACCTTAGAACGTATTTGAAATATTTGATTCTTTCTTTGTGTTTTGTTTTTTGGTACTTTTATGTTTGTTAAAGAATAAGAATTGACTATTAAAGATGGTCTACATACTTTACGATTTATTTTAATAATATTTTTTTTGTATTATACCAACAATCAACATAATAAGTAGAATGGGACAAATTTGTCACGACGGCGGTTCTAGGGGGGTCTCAATCTTCGGCACTTCTAGTGTTAAGCGTCAGTTCATATAAATAAAATTAAATTGTGTGTCCTTTTTATTTAACACCCATGTGAGTTTATTTTCCCGTTTCTATATATAAATAATGAAACAATTTTGAGGTCAGTCGTGGCGCAGCGGCATAAGTGTAATTGTAAACGCGATTGGTTGTGGGTTCTATCCCGACTCGAGGAAATGAAATATTTAAATATCTATCTATCTAAATTAATATTTTCATTTATTCACTCTGGTGTTGAGTTCCATCACACAACACGTAATGCCTCCAGAATTAAACGGAAAGTAGGGAACGGAGTGTCCTGCAGAGTGTGGAATACAAGGTAAAGTTTTTTTAAATTTCTTAAACAATTTTTAACAAGTTCGATTTTAGCAAATATTTCCTATATTGTGAGAATGCTCTATATAACGATTTAATAAGTGTAATAATGTCATGTTTTGCCTAATAGAGAAAACCTATTGTTGGGTTTTCCTTAAAATATTCCGTTCTATATTTTCCATTTAATTTCGAGGAATAGCGTATTTAAGTGGTAATAAAAATAGAGCCTTTATGGCTTTTAGAATAACCATATTGAATTATTTACATAATTTCAACATAAGTACTGTTGCAATCGATAAAGCAATTAGAGAAATTTTATCGTTAGGTTGAACCGATTTGATCCGCATATAATCTAGATTGTAAGGTTATCTGTGTCGTGTGTCGGGTCCCGTGCTGTCCTATCCTATTTAACTCTTGTTGATGAATAAAGATTGTCTATGTATACAATATATATACATATTTATTGATGAAAAAAGTATAAAAAATTATAAATAATTAAATTTTTTGGTAGGTATATATGCCTACCTAAATAAAAAAAAATCTCTGTTTATAAAGATATTATATAAAGTAGGATTAATTGTAATTTTGAGTGACTTTTGAAATCGAACTGTCCATTTAGGCTGTACAAAGATTATAATATAAAATAGATATATAATTAAAGTATAAATAATCATGTAAAATATGCAATTTCACATTGCAATATTATTTCAATACGAAACTTTCTTTTACAAATATAATTAAATTTTAATATATACTCAAAACATAATATCTATACTATACTGGACGTAACTATTATAGTCGCAAATAAATATAAAAAACAATGTAGCACAAAATGAGATCTATTGATACTATAATATTTTTAAAAAATGGCCCGTTTTGATATCATTTTATTTCTGATCTGTGATTATGGCGGTCCGAACGTGCCAGTTAAGCAATTATTTCAAAATAAAGTATGAACTAGTATTTGAAATTTTTGCTCATTGTCTATGGTATAACATAACGACTAACGTTTACTGTATCTGTAATATTTATAGACAATTTCTTTTGACATTGACATTTAATCACATAAATGTCAGTTGCAAAAAATAAATAAACAAAGAAATATCAGCTATGCAAATTAAATTCATCATGTAATAGATCAGAGCTTATCAAAATGGAAATAATTCAGTACAATGGACGCTGATGATCCGAGGCAACCGTTATTGGGTATGTTTTATTATTGTTATATAGAATTTTATAGTAAAAATACACAATTTTTTAGTATAATGTCATAATTTTTTATATATATTAGTAAATATACTAGATAATCATGTAATTTGACATATGAAGTTACCTTAAGCCATTCTGAATACTTTTAGATATTATAATAAATAGTTTCCATGAGTTGAGTTTAATTTATAATGTTAAAGATTTTTTGTTATATTTCTGGCACGTTCAAATGTCGTAACTATAGAATAGAACTAAATATGAATAGTAAAACTCATTGTTTCAAGTGAGGTATGTAATAATTTAATTCATATGTAAATAGATTATAATTATCTATAAAATAATCTCATATTATCTTTATTATATTTACTATAACAACATGGTAAAGTTGAACAGATTGGCATATGTTGGATAGAAACAAATGTACACATTGTAATCAGAATCAATCCTTCCTTGCTGGAGTTCTGTTGTTGTTTTACACCCCCTACCAATTTTTCCAGGCATGGAGAATGAACTAAAAGCCCCACTTTGTCTCATTAATAGAGTGAGGTAATATAATTGATAAGTAAGTTCCCTCAAATGGGAAGCGAAACCACAAATGATGCCTATCCAGTCATATGCTATGAAGGTGCGAAATAGCTGCTAGGGCCTACAGACAGCCTATAAGTACAACTTATAAGTATTAGGGTAATAAAATATGTAGTATGTTTTACCACTCAACATCTAACACTTCAAGAATTCAATGGAAAGTGGAGAAAGATAGTGAATATGAAACATAGTATTCTTAATGATGGATGGAGTGTCTTAACATTAGGTACCTAGGTTCCCACTGCCTACTTTGCCAGGGACATAGCAGGAAATTAAAGAAATAATATGAGCTCCTTCTGGCCAAAGTTAAAATCTGGTTATAATTAAATGTGCAAATAAATGAAAAAAATTGAAATGAATTGTCATGTTGTTTGCAGTTAAATATCATTGACACCGACTTTTACAATATTTTAAGCCTTTGATGCCTTATTTAAATTATGATAAAAAATATTTAGTGTTACTATAGATAATCCTAGTTAACTATCACAAGAACTCACATGTTAGTTAACCATGATTTGCACAACGAATGACGAATAATAATTTTATTTTCTTATTATCTTTACACATTTTTCTTATTTAGAGAAATAGTAACTAAACTTAAATAATGTATTTTTACATTTGAAAGTCCATGAAAAGTCAAGTGGCACTTCACTTGAGAGGTGAAGATAAAGAATATTAAAATGATTATTTGATGTTAAACAATTTATCAATCTTAAGCTACTGGCAATTCCTAATGTACCAAAATTAGATAAAAAAGTCGCTAATAATAGAAAAAACGATATCTAAGTCAATATTCTTTTATAGAATTTGAATTTTGAATTTGAACTTCCATACCTCTTTCACCTGGTCCACTGCCATCAACATCTTCAAACATGGCCTCCGGAGGGGGTCTTCATTCTTTTTTACGAGACCTTCCTCCGGTATTTTAATACTGTATTTTGAAGGTTAACCGACTCGTTTTGACTAGTTTTTCACCTGAAAACTAGATGATAGTTGCCAAAAAAAAAAACGCTAAAAGAAAGTGTTCGTTGCTTACATAACTTTATTTAGGTAATTTCCTAATTTCATTAATTTTGAAATAAGTATTTTTTTTATTAGGTTTTTATATTATTAAATTCCACTATCGAACAAATGTAGGTATTTATACCTACATAACAATTAAAATACTTAAGGATTATTATCAGTTGTCTGATTATCACGGAAGGCTTTGTCTAGTTAAGACTCAACGATGTGTGAATTTTCCAAAGATATTATACCATTTTAAAAAGTTGTATAATAAATTGCAGTGTACATACTCAAATTAAGGTACTTTCCATTTTTGCGGTACAATAATCTCGTTCGTGTGAGACTAGGTAAAACACAGGTAAAAACAGGAAAGGTCTGTCCTAATGTCAAGACATTCCGTTTCCTAATTTCCGCTCAAATTTTCGAGACATTGCCTACGTATACGCATGTGTGACAGATCTTATCGCCGCCTTTTGACTTCCAGACCGGGGAAATGAAAATATTGAAATACAACTATTCCCTCGACTGGGCGTCGAACCCACAACCATTGCACCTCACTCCGCCATAACGACCTAAAATATAGGAAACACGATATAAAATTTCACGCAGCTAGCTAGATATCTTTTCTACAGCGCTGTTTATACTACAAGTACGTTCGTTCACATTATATTGCAGACCGGCGTTAGAGTGTCACGTTTCAACCATTTTTTTTAATAAAAATATGTGATAAAAGCAAAAACTATGAATATGAATGGATCAAATGGTAATAGTATTGAAATTTTATTTTAATTTTCAATGTTTGCTTTTATTTATTGTAAAATATTTATAATATTAAATAATATTGACATTTGTGCAAATCGATGGAGAATACTTGATTTTCTTGTTTTTTTTCTCAAGGAAAATCTATAAGGTACTCTTAGTCTTGAACGAATATCGTGCTGAATAAATTGTGCATTGACTTAGATTGGTACAATTGATTGAACTATTGCCAATTTATGTTTTGAATTTCAGTATAAATACGACAAGTTTGTGTCGTGATGTTTTTACAGAATTGTTTTATTTATATATTCTAATAATTAAGGCCTTATTTTACAAGATATTTTTTATTTTTTCCATGTTATTTTCAGGTTGCCCACCTAGAAGCAAATGGCGCGATGTAGCAACCGGGCTTTGTAACCTAGAATCGTGGAGACGACGTATGCCGATAACGATATGGTTGCCAAATTATTCTTTTCATTATCTCTTAAGAGATGCCATTGCGGGTAAGTTTGTTTTTTTAACGTGAAATGTTTAATTATAATTTATAACTATGTTTAAATATGATGAAGACAGTCGTGGCGCAGTTTCTGATAGTAAACACGACGGTTGTGGGTTTGATTTTTACTTGGGGGAATAAATTTTTTAAAATGTTGTTTCCACGCTCTGGTAACAGGACAACGCGCCGCATTGAGTTCAGTCTCTCAATACACAATGTTTCGAAAATTTGGTGGAAAATGGGTGAAAAGTTCCTTAACACTAGGTTCCCTCTGCCTACATTACTATATAGGGTATAAGGTGTTAAGCTATAAAAATGTATACTTATCAGGTATTCTTCTGATATTTACAGATTATTTACTTATAAAGAAAAAAATATTGAGTGAAATGGTTTTCAATTGCGAATTTTTAAAAGGATATTGTTAACTATTTGGCTAAGATGTTCTTTAGAACTTTAACTAAATAATTTGTGTTTTACTACAATTCTTATATTGTTGGCTTAGAGTGTTTAATTTACTAAATCTGTTTTTAAAATTCGCAAGCGTAAAAGGATTAGTAGAGTCCTGCCACTCAACACGTAATGCCTATAAAATTTGGCGGAAAGTGGAAAAAGGAAGTGTCTTATTCAGAATAGATTGTCTTAACACTTGGTTCCCAGATTCCCTTTACCTATTTTCCTCATACAAGTCTTTTTTAAGCAAAAAAAGACTTTTGTATAACCTTTCGTGGGTTCCTTACGACCTTGACAGTACTAATACTGACTGTCATATAAACCTACTTACATGTTATTTTAAGAAAGAGATAAAGCTGTTAATATTATCTAAAGCCGATCTCTTGAAATTAGAAATGTCTAGCGAACGAGAAAAGGTACTTCAAGTAATTCCAGAATTAACTTTATTTTTCCTCAAATTTATGATAAAAATAATATTTTTATCTCTATAATCTACGCACATACGTATGTATACATATAAAGACAGAATAAAATGAAATATTGGGGCTTTTAAAATGGTACGTCACTCAAAATAAATAGGCTTCCCTATAATAAACGATTAACATTTTTTCATAGTGTTAAGACATTCCGCTTCCCACTTTCCGTCGAATTCTGGAGACATTGCGTGTTAGCTGGCGAAACTCTACGCGGCGCTTTCCCTCGATATTAAGGCAAAGAAATTGAATATTTATTTTCGTTTTGAGAAGGAATCGAACCCACTACCTGTCGTGTTTACAGTCACACGCTCAACAATTTGTAGTATTTATTATTATTTATTACTTTGAACTATTTTGTGTATTTATTAGGTCGTTTTGTATTTCAGGTATCACAGTAGGCTTAACATCAATCCCACAAGGTATAGCATACGCTATATTAGCTGGCTTACCGCCGCAGGTAAGATCGATTGTGCCATACAGTACGGTTGACGAGTCGTGGCCGTCTAGAAATTAAGTTTTCTGAACTTTTGCCCATTGTTCTCTCGAGGAGTTAATAATGAAAGGTTAAAAATATCCTAAAATCAAATCGACGGCTAAATACGGCTAACTTTGTTGTTGTTGTTTGACTTCTTATCTTATTCTAATTTCGTAAAAACGACTTTTCTAATAATAGCCTAAGATCCCAGAGCCGCCAGACCTACTCCATTTTAGCAAAGTTGAAATTTTGAGGACTTTTAATCTAAGCAGACTTCCAGAGCGAGGAAATGAAAATAATTGATTCCTCCATGTGTAAATCGAACTCATAACCATCGCGTTATATTTACCACGCTGTGCCGTGACGAACTTAATAACCATTATTTGACAAAATTTATAATAATAATAATATATTATTATATGTTTATACTTATATATTAATGTAAGTAAACAACGATATTACCCACTTCAATTACAAGCTACAATTTGACCCACTTTAGATAGGTGTATTATGTATTATAGGTGTAGTTACTATACACGTGTAGCTCTATGTATAATAATAATAATTTATTATTTATTTTATTTTATATTATTAATAAATATTAAAGTATGTAGACATGTTTACGGGAGCGCGAGTGGGCTTTTAAAAATAACTAAG
>JAEBDU010006946.1:0-38790 GCA_016802625.1 Heliconius numata | reverse complement strand
CTTAGAGATTTATGTAACGCCTGAGGATAGTAGTAACTTGCTCTGCCAAATTTCTCTAGCTAAATGAGGTGGTGCTCTGATAGATAAAGCACAATTCTTACGAGACTAAACTCTCTTTTTATACAGGGTGGAAGAGGCAGCGCTCCTTTTACTGAAACTGCATATAGAGTAAAATATTTCAAACCCAGAACTAAAGAAATTAATCAAGGTACCTCAACATTTTGGACGTAGGTTTTTTTTTTCATTTCACGATTTTTATCCATACCTGTATTTTGTATGACAGGTAAGTGTGTGCGTGTTTATGTTATACTTTACAAATGGCGTTTTATTTTAAACCGATAATTTATTATTTATTTTTATTTGAAAAATAACTTTTTCATTTTTGGGAATTTTTTTTTTTTCTGAATTATATTAGGCTTTTATAGAGTAGTTAAAACTGTGGTTTCATTTAAAGTGATGCTGACAATTCCACCCTGTATAACATTTTACATTCATAATATACTTTTCGATGTTTCATATATCTACTTCATTTAAAATTGACTTTTAGAACGCTTCCATAAAAACCAAAGTATTTGCGATATTTCAAACTTTTCTATCGATAAAATATATTTCATAACATGCTGATAATTGTGAAATTTTATGATAAAATAAGACATTAATTATCAACACGTCTCATCTTATCAGACAATAATTATGTAATTCTATTACATCTCTATATATAACCACGTATGAAAAATTACCAATATTTACCACATAAATAGCTTCTGCTTAAAATATTTTTAACATATACTACTTAGGTATAATTTTGTAAAGAACAAATATGGGGAGGCAAAAAATACTTTGGTCCTCCTTTTGTATTATGATGCTAACTTCCAATTTTGTGATAGCTTGCCATGACAAGGAATTGTGTTTGGTATGTTCATTTATAAAAGAGATTTAATATATTTTTTTGCTTCATTTATAATAATTTTGCATATTTTTTCAGTTGGAAGCCTTAAAAGAGATGAAGGAATGCAGAAAGACTGTAATGGCTTCGTAAGTTGTTTTTTTTTTGTTGTGTTTCTTTTAAATTATTAAAGTTATTAATATATTGTATGTTTCGCCACAGATTACTAAAGCCGTTATTAGCTTCAAAACATGGTAAGTAACATTTATAAAAACTATCTTAATATCTACTTGGTCAATATTCTAATATCTGTATATTTGTAGAAAAGAAAGATAAATGCGGTTTATGCGGGGAGAAAGAGCCACCACCCACAATAGTTTTGATGCCAGCCGCTCCGCCCGCGCCCCCCTGTCTGCCTCCATTTGCCCTGCCTCCAGCATTGCCTCCGATAGTGCTGTCCGCGCCACCTCCAGCTCCTTGTTTACCACAATTAGCTTTACCACCGCCACCAATTATTTTACCACCTCCGGCACCAGCGCCTTTGTGCCTACCAGCCCCGCCTCCTCCGTTTATTCTTCCAGCTCCAGCTCCAGCGCCGCTTTGTCTTCCTGCACCACCACCGACTCCCTTGATTTTATCTGCACCACCATGTCTATCACCAGCTCCTCTGTATCTGCCTGCACCACCAGCGCCGATGATGCTACCACCAGCCCCATTATACCATCCACCGCCCGCGCCCGCCCCCTTAGTAATATCTCTAGTACCCCCTCCTCCTCCTCCATCCCCGTGTGCTTGTCATTCTCCCTGTGCTTGTCCACCTCCTGGGCTACCAATGACTGCCTACATGGTGCCACCTCCTGTCCCGGTCACTTTAGAACCCAAACCGATAAAACATTCTTGTGGATGTCATTTTTGAATCGTAATTTAGTATTTATTCACTATTCTTAAGTTATTACCTATTTACATATGTATATGCTTTATTAGATATAATTTGAAAATTTTATGAACTTATGGTGAAATAAATTTCTTTTTCCATATATTGGATTTTTTTATTTTAATCTTAGTTATTTTAATTTTTTAAAATTTATTTTTTTAGCTTCACAATCGTATCTACGATGCATTTTTATATATTTTCACAACTCTCGTATGATTCTGTATCACAGATAAAAAGAATCAAGTAATTCCTATCTTCATTTTCTATTACTAGCTATTCCTAAGCAGCAACCTCGACATAATGCTTTTAGGGAAATAAAAAAAATTTTAAACGATAATCGTGTCCCTAATGCTCCGCGATAGAGTCACATATTGGAGCGAATTACAAAACATATTAGAGGAAATCTACGGTTAAGACATTTTTCTCAGAATTCTAGAAGCATTCCCTTATTTGTTTTCTGTTATATACTAACTATTCTCTAAGCTTAAATGTATCAAACGGAGAAGCGAGTCATTCCCAACACAAGTATCCTTGATTACTTACTGGGAAGTCTCAGCGACTCAACTTGTTAAAAAACTATGAGAATAAAGCTATTTTTTTTATTTTTTTTTTATTTTTTATTGCTTGTCGAGTGGCGTAACTCAACGTCGCGCTTATACTATGACACTAGAGTGAAGAAACGAGTGAGAATCGAACCCCCAACCTGTCGCATTTACAATCACACTTGCCCCTGCGCCATGATTGATCTCAAAACATATTATAGTAAGTATACAGTAGTAACAATCTACAATTTGAAGTTTCCTTACATTCGTTTAAAATTTAGCACAAATTATTGCTTTCTACTAGCAAAATACATAGCATGTCAAAGTATAACGATGCAAATTACATATAATACATTGTTCCAGATATTAATGCAGTTTTTAAGTGAAGTTCTATTATGGTAAAATTAATAAATAAATATAGAAAAAAATACGATTAGACAGTTTTAAACATCTTATGAGCTTTAGAGTTTCTTTTTCTTTCGATCATGAGGTTAATCCTGTTAGCTCTATTGGCTTTTACAACGACAATTTTGCCTCGTTACCAGAATGAGGATTTGAAAATAAATTTATTATTTATTATATTTCATTTCCTCGAGTGAGAATCTAACCCACGAACTGTCGACATTTTTTTCATTCTATTCAATAAGTAGCAGGATAGACAGAGGGAACCTAGAGTCAAGACTTCAAAAATTTTAGACGCATTGTGTGTTGTGTGGCGGATTTTTGTCTTGTTACGAGAGCGAAGAAATGTAAGTATTAATAAATAATAATTAATTTCCCTGATTGGAAATCGAACCCAAAACCATCGTACAGTCACACACTTGTGCCTCGATGTCCTCTATACCTTATTTAAAATTTATACAACTCAACTGCACTGCAAATTCCTTAATGAAATATGTACATATAATAAAAATTTAAGTATATAAGGCATTTTCAGTCGACTCTCTATCGCAGACATTTTGAAACCAATTGCAATAAACGCCCTACATACAATGTTAGCAACTAAAGTTATTGCTGATTTATTTCATTATCAAACCATAAGCAGTGTCATTGTTTTAACGTGTTGGCCTTATTTTGGTAAGACTGTTATACATACTGGGGTATATGAAAATATATAAAATATCCAGAAAAAAATATCTTTCTCCAATCTCACGACTAACATGTTATTTCCTATTGAGCATAACGTATAAAAATAGTACAGAGTGACCGGTATCTTCTGTAAATAAGTGAAGAAGAAGAAAAAAAAAATTTTTCTAAATTATATTAAATTATTCTTTTAAAAGCAATACAATTTTAATGGTCAAAGGCACTGAGAAATTGTCTGTAGGCAGAATAATTAAAAAATTAAGAACATTTTACTAAATATTTATTTATTTTTAACAGATCGTGCTAAATTCATTCGGGAAATTAACAAATATAACATACCTGTAACGTTTTCCTGTGATCCAGCCATTCTTAATGTGGTAGATCCTTACAAGCTGCAAGGAGTTTTATATATACCATCACCGAACATCTTAGAACATAAAGTAGATATGGTTTTCATTATACTTTTTTTCGTAATATTATGAAAAACTTCTACAATCTAAAAATTTAATAGGTTAACTTGTAAACCACCGAAGGCTACTCTTTCTCCACTCACTCTTGATAGATAGATGTCTCCATATACTCATATTTAGTTAAATTAAACGGATTTGATTGATTTTTGTTTCTTTTTTTATTAAAGCGCTATTGGTTATTCTGTTAATTTAGGTTCTGATAATTTTAAGTAAAATTTAAAGTAAATTTGATTATCTTTCTGTAATTTTATTTTATTTTTGCAGATAAAGCAAAAATATTTTTCAAACTGGTACAAATGGATAATATTAAGTGATACTATACCACATTTTGTACAAAACGCCCGATATGATGCTGATATTTTACTGTTGAAGCCATTATCAACACATAATAATAGTAATTAAATATTTATTGCTTTTTGATAACTTTTAAAATTACTTATAATTTAAAAAAAAGAAAATAAATTAGGGGAATCCACTAGGCAGGTATTACAAAACCAAATTTTGTAGGCACTAGCTTGGAAACAGAAGACATTACGATTTATGATGTCTACACCCACCCAAGAGATGACGCTAGTGTCTCCCTTTGGGCCCATTGGAACTTACATGCTGGTCTCCAAGTACTATTTGACAAGGAAAGGATCGATAGGCGGCGCAACTTGGCAAAATATCCTATGAAAATTGCAGCGCCGGTAAGTTATTACAGAGTTATTTTAGATATTGAAAAAAGTTATTTAAAAAATACTTAATAATGCAGCGTGAAAGACGTTTTTTGTTAAGAGATCGTTCATAAAAACATTAAACAGAAAATAAAATTTTATATTGGTTGACAAAAGTATTCATTCGTATTGTAATAAAAAATATTAAAGAACAGTAAAAATCTGGTAGAGCATATTAATCTGTCAGGTGTGGGGTTCGAACCCACGCTCCCTCTCGGGAACCAGAGCTTAAATCTGGCGCCTTAGACCACTCGGCCAACCTGACGATTTATATAAGGCAAAAAAATTAATACATTGCAGTTATTTATATAAAACATGAATCGAAACTATATTTTTAATATAAAACTTTTTATACATTTAATTAAATTGATGTAAATATACACATTTTTTTAAATATATACCCAACAAAAAATATGGATAGATATTTTTTTTTGGGTTTCATACCTCAAAACAAACTCTACACAACTCAAACTTCTACTACAAAACTCAAAAAAATAATACGTACTTGGATAAGAACGGAGGAGTTTCAAGGAGGCACGGGTTTAAATCGCGCTATAAGCAAGTTTTATACGTTTTCTAGTAGAATAAGTAGAGACCTTACAGTAATATGATTCTATAAATAGTATAGATATATAATCTAAAACCAGAGTTAAATTGTGTAATATAACTTATGTATTAGGTACACAGTAAATTGCTATAAACGATTTTACCTAATGTCGGGTTCCCTGGATAAAAGCATATAAAAACTGTCATATTATTCTTTATTTGGTGAAAAATCTCTACATTTTATTTGGGCCCCCCAACTAAATTTGACACAGGGCTCCTCTACAGCACGCTACACTACTTCGGTTGTTCATAATATATTATGTATTTCAATGCTCAACAGCTGGGTTCGTATTCAAATAATACATACAATGGTGGTTTCTTGGAGTATTTAATGGACATGTCCATTCGTGAGCGAGATTCTGGAGTGCGCATTGGATACAGTTCGTCGAGCCTTATTATTGAAATACTCAATGCTACGTAAGAATTGATATAACTAAGTATACTTCAAGTAGGTGCTATTAGGCTAGTCGCGGTTACAAGCGTGTTACTGTAAATGCGACAAATCGTGAGTTCGATTCCCACTTGAGGAAATGAAATATTTAATATCTTCATTTCTTTGCTGCTGCTGCTGCGACGTTGAGTTCCGCGTTCTCAACGCGTAAGACCTCGATAATTTTATGGTATAAGCGCAATACACCGTGAAGTTAAAGAATATAGAAGAATTATAATTGAAAGACCTTTGTCTAAAAAAATATTGTTTGCTTACAATTTTTACGGGTAACTTTATTATTATTACCTAAAAACACATTCGAATTACCATTTTCGCCTATGTTAAGAAGTTCAAAATTAAAATAAGTCACGAAAAAAAATTTAAATCTATTTTTAACGGGAATTAACAATGGTGTTACCAAATTACCATTACTAATTAATTTCATTTTCAGCGAAATATTATTACCCACATTACTTTGGAGCACCGAAATTCACAACAGCAGCATGATATTGGAGCTGAAGTATGGAAGTTCAGAGCTGAGCGGAGGAGTGCTGCGACTATTGAAAGAAAGATTCGAAAAATTGGATTACATCATGCCCATATGGCCATTTCAGTAACTAAATCCTTATACCTATCCATCTCCAAGGTAGTATAATGCTGTTATAAATATTACAACGTGGTGCAAAGGAAACAATATCTGACGATAACTGGTTTTGAGGGACTCGTACTTGACGGTTTTTTTATTTTCCTAAATCTGATCTGATGAAAAAAGGGGTGGAAGGGGGGTCCTTAGGGAATGGAGTTTCATAATACTAGGTTCACTCAATCTATACTACTCATCCGTTGCCATCCGTTATTAGGCAAAAGTCAGCAACAGCTTGTTTACAATCAGATCAGTGATACGTTAGCGTTGTTATCAATATTTTCTTATTTTATATTAAAAAAGTTACTTATTATTTCCCTCCAAGTTTCTCGCACACAAAAATAGTTCCTTTCACAATAACTAATATGATCCAAAAGTCAACAAAAACCTTATATGATTATGACATTTTAGTGTCGGCTTCACATATCTGGCTGAGCGCGAAAGCAGTAGCAATATGTTCCTAGAACCATTCACAGTGAACGTATGGTGGTGTTGCCTAATTCTCTTTTTAATTTTGGCGGCAGCTCAGAAAGTAACCGCTAAGAGTAAAGAGGAGAAGGAAGGAGCTTATATTGCCACCCTTGCTACCTTCTTGCAACAAGGTAGCTGTATTCTTTTTTCTATATCTTCCACGACTGGCCTAATTAATACAACTACTAAATTTGATATTCTTTCAGATGCAAGTGCAGTACCAAAAGGTATATCGGGCAGATGGAACTTCTTAGTGCTGTCCATATCAGCCATGCTCATCCACGCTTACTACACATCAGCTATTGTGTCGGCTCTTATGAGCACAGGTAGAAGCGGCCCAGACTCCCTCAGGTCTTTGGGAGACTCCAAATATGCTATAGCCTCAGAAGACTATGATTATATGCGATATTTAATGTTTGATGTACGTTTTTCTTTTTTATTTTTTTTTTTAATAAAAAGGTTTTTTTATTTAAAAATATTTCATTTTACAAAATTCTTAACGGCGCAGGAGCACTAGCATGCGATTGTAAACTCAAAGGCTGTAGGTTCCATTCCGTTACTTAATTTTCTCATTGCCACACACAATGCCCCAAAAATTCGGGGAACAATTAGAAACGGAGTGTCTTGACAAGACTCAACTAGGTTCTCAAGTCTGTCTGTCTGTACCGAATCTATATGAGGGAAAGTGAAGTTAAAAAATAAATTACTGTCTTTTTACATAATTTGGTAACAACACAGGTAAAGACAAACCGTGACGACTTGGAGTACCTGAAGAAAAAGAAACTAACGCCAAAATTTTACCAAGACATTCACGCTGGAGTGAAGCTAATACAAACGGGGAGCACTGCATATCATACAGAGTATAATCAGCTCTACCCACATTTGAAAAGCTTTACCGATGACCAACTGTGCAAGCTGCAGTACGTAGATACTGTTCCAGAGGTAAGATATAGATGAAGCAAACTAACATAAAAATCAACTGGCAAAATAATACCCCTTTTTTACTTATTTCAATAACTAACTTCTTACACATATATGTATATCTCAGTAATTTTTAATTTTTATTTTGTCGAATTTTAATGCTTATAATTAGCTTTTTAATTTTTCTCTCAATTTAAAATAATTTGATAATCTTCTTTTATTGATTATTTGTCGTGAAGATATAAAAAACTTTTTTAGGTATTATCCTGGATAACGACAACCAAGCGTGGACAATGGACTAACACCTTCAAAGTGGCTGGTGCCTGGCTTCAAGAAACAGGCTTAGCACATCGCTTGGTTAGCCGCGTCAGGATCAAGCCACCGCCTTGTCGAGCTGCCCTCTTAGCGGAGAGGGTCAATATAGATGACATAATGCCAGTATTGATATGTACTTTTGCTGGAGCCGTTATATCTTTGATATTGTTAGGGTTGGAGTTATTCGTTAGTAAATTTAAAGGAAAGTGGCTTAAAAAATCATCCAGTGATTCAATTGAAGTGTTTGATGTCGATGATCCTATTTATTGAGAAATAACTTTTACTACACCAAAAAATTAATTTAAATTAAAATATTTCTTAATCTTAAAATGCACATGCAAGGGTTTATGCATATCAAATAAATAGCAGTAAGAAAGAAAATTTCTCAATATTGTTTTATTTAATAAAATAATTCTAAACAAAAACAAATAAGATATATGATGAAACTAAGATTTTAAATATTCGTCAATTATATCAATATAACACATGTATTCTTATTCGTAAAATTTTACAAAACAATTTAGAATCGGAGCTATCTTTTCTAACAAATGAACAAATAGGAAATAAACCACTTAGAAGTGCAAACAATTTATACTTACCAAAAACAAGAACCAATTATGGCAAAAAATCTATTATTTATGAAGGAGCAAAAATTTACAATAAATTACCTCAATATATAAAAACATAAAAAAAATTTTATAATTTTAAAACAAAATTAAAGGAACATTTTATAAAATTAAAATAGAATCCGGCCCTGTCTTATGACTTCTTCAAATGTGGGTAAACCTAACTTCATTGTGAATAGTCATGGTCAAATATGTTTAAATTATCTCAATACACCCTCTTTCACTTACATTTGTTAATTGAGTATTTGATATTGTTTTCTTTTTGTTATTTATCATGTTTCGCTGATTCCAACGCTCACATTGATGAATATGTACTAATTTAAGATAATTTTGTATTTCTCTTTAAGTGAAATGTAATTTCTTTTGAGAAATAAATAAACTCTTTAACCACAATTCTGACCTAAGAGGGATCTTAGGGGGGAATCAGTATGGATGATATAGTGCCAGTACCTATTGATATTTAGATATATTGTTAGGCGTGGGGTTATTAGTAAGGGTAAGTACTTTAAAAATTTATCCAGTGATTCAATTGCAATATTTAATGTTAATCATTAATTTACATATTTTCTTCAATTTATTGAATTTATGATGAACAGAATGTTTCGTTTTCTTTACTTTTGTTATTAAAGCTTACAAGGTAGGTAAACAAATAAAATTTCTCAATATTGTTTCATTAAAATAATCCCACGATCTAATAATTAATAATCAATAATTCTCACGCGCTAACCATATTTATCAACGACGTCTTATCTCAGTATCGCAGCATCTTTAATCTATCACGTTTAGTTTAAAATTATCGATTATATTCTATTTAAATATCAGTGTGAAGTAATAAATGAAGAGGAATAAAATAAAGTATTGTAGAAGAAGGCTTTAGAACTTTCTTTTAGATACTTAGAAGAAGTGGAAAATGAAGAAACTCTATTTTTTACTATTGTACGTTATATCGATTGGTTTGTGTTCTGCAACGCCCAGTTGTCATGAGTTGCAACAATCTCAGGTATTTTTTTGTACTTTTTTTAAAGAAAAATCCTTCATACTTAAGTAATTATATCGAAGATCGAAGCCATAGTCGCAATGGTTGTAAGTTCGATCGCCACTAGAGGTAATGATAATATTTATTTATTTATCTGCCCTGGTAACACGCAGTGTCTATAACATTTAGTGGAAAGTGAGAAACAGAGTGTCTTAACACTAATTTTCCTCTGCATACTCTACTATGAAATTCCGGATTCTGGTGACATAACGCATTGAGTGATGGAACTCAACGCCATACTTTGCCTCGTTACGAGAGCTAGATGAAAATATTAAATATTTCATTAATTTTCATTCATGAAATTCCCCCAAAGGAATGAAATATTTCGGGAATAATGGGAATCGAATCCAATTATTGTTTGAAATAAAATCTATATCTTTTACATGTAATATTAAGTAGAATTTATTTTCAGCTGGCGTCGCTTAACGAGCGAATGACCCAGATGCTCAACTCATTGTACACATCACGTAAGTCAAAAACGATTGTTATGCTTTTTTTTCGTTGAAATTAAAAACAATTTATTATTTTTGCTTATATTTGCAGTTTTATTGTTTAATTGCTACGAGGCTATTAATTAATTGGGTTTTGTTAAACGTATTTAGATATTATGATTACAGTTAATATGTTATTTTCTTTAGGAATGTTCTTTAGGGCTGTGTTCTTTTAAAAGTAATATTATTTAATTTATTCACAAATATGTGACTGTTAACGCGACGGTATTGAGTTCGTTTCCCGCTTGGGGGAATGAAATATCTCTTACTTTCATTTCCTCGCTCTGGTAACAAGGCAAAAGTGTGACGATGAGTTCTGGTTTTCAACACGCATTGCCTTCAGAATTCAGCAGAAAGTGTGAAACGGAAGAGATTTAATTGGTGTTATGACTACCTTCTTTTTGTAATGACTAGTATAAATAATTCGACTTCTAATATAATTATAACATATTATATTATATTATAAGCATATACATACATACATAAGTATATAAAGCTGTTAATATTAAAATTTCAGCAATAGCCGCAAAAGCTCATCTACCACCATCGATGTCAAGTTCCAATGCCACACCCAGCGACTGTCCCTACGATACAACATATTACCCCTACCCGTACGCCCCGTATACACCACCAGTTATTTACGTAGCCCCCCCTGTATCCTATCCTCCTGCACCAAGCATACCAGTTGCTCCAAAACCCACTTACTATCCATACACACCGGAATATCCTGAAGCTAATGTAAAACCACCTTGGAACTATTACGATCAACCTTATTCTGTTCCTTCTGCATATCCTAACGCTATTCCGTATTCGTCACCTCCTCAAGCTCCAGCACCCAGTTACCCGTTACCTCAGAACTCTTACCCACCTGCTCCTTATCCTCCTAGTACTTATCCACAAAATTACCCTGCACCTACCCCGTATCCTCCTTTGCCTACATATCCGTATTCTTGGGACAGTTATCCGGAATATCCTAAGCCACCACAAGGATACCCACCGGTACCACCACCCTATCCGTATCCAAGACAAGCTGAAATACCTCCTCCACCTATGCCGTATTATGCGTAAAACTGTTAAATGTTGTAATGTAGTTTGTAAGAATTGTTATAATAACAGATAAATGAATATAATTATTATAAAATATGATTACATTACATAAGATTTTTTTTTTATTTCCTTAATATTAATAACTTTTTAATAGATAGCTGATTTTAAATTAAAAGTTGATTGTATGGCATCGTACGTGTAGGTACCTAATATATGACAAAATACATAGAAAAATTATACAAAAAACTAAAACCCCATAAACATAAAATTTTAAACTTACTAATGTGACTTAGAAAATATATTTCTTTATGTTCATATTACAAATTATTAATTTAAACATTAAGTCGACTTTTAAATATATTGACTTATGTACATTTATATAGGCAAGAAAACTCTATGCCTAGCGTATAGCTATGAATATGAAAGAGAGGCATATTTAACAGTATTCTTAATATGTAAACTATTGCAGAAGTCTATATAATTATTTGTAATTCTATATATTTACCCAACAAATTCATTATCAATTTACACAATATTTACATAAATTATACATGCCTAATCATAATTCGTTATAAATGTTGCGCTAGAGTTATACATATTATTTCTTCAAAAGTAATTTCCCAATGTGATAATATATTGTATATAAAATAAGTCTATTTGACGTACAAACCATAATTTATTCAACATGGGAACATTCTACTTTATTTTAGCTTTAATCATTCAGGTAAATATTTAAATGATGTGAAATTAAATAAATAATGATATGAAATAATCATCATAAAATAATTAAAAATTAAGATAATAATTAATAGTAAATTTCCTGCTATATTATTTGTTTACTGGGTCTAATGATGGCAAGTATTAAAAAATATGTGTACATTAATTTCAGAGCGCTTTAACAGAAACTGAGATAGACAATGAAGATAACAAAATCGAATCGCGTGAAAGTTTAAAAATGCCACCAGATGACGACCTAATGGGGAAAGACTACGAAGCGGCACCAAAAGACTGGATGGACCTATTCATTGGGTCCAATAGTAATATCTTTCCTACTTCTTCAGCTGCTTTAATGGCACAGGCAACGTTTTCAGATAAAACACCAGAAGAACAATTAGAAGAAATTAAGAAAATGGCCTGCGAAATAACTGAAGCAATCCAAAACGAAATGGCTAATCTATTAACATATGCAATTTCTATAACAGACAAGGAAGATTGTACTGATAATAAACTGAGAAAGAAAAGATCGATTGAATCACCCATGGACAGCACAAAGTTAGTTATGAGACTATTGAATCATATTAAATGTAATAATGAATACCAAAATATCGCTATAGAAAAAATGATGACTGCTCAAGAAATTGCTGACAAATACGGTATAGAGTTCAATCCTGATCCTGAAATGTTATCAGAACTCGCTGTAGCCGCAAACGAACAAGCTAAAGAAATGTCAGAAATTTTAAAAGATGCTTGCGATCTTAAGAATGGAACACAAAAAATTGAAACAGGATTAGTTAATGCAACGAAGAAACTTATAGAATGCGCTGAAACAGAAGCCGTTAAGCAGAACACGACCAACTTTGAGACATCAAACGATATGGTCCATAGCCACGTATTGTATATAGAACCAGAATATAATAGTAATTCCGATTTCGCTAAATACAATTATTATTACAATTATCCATATGAAACACAAGTAAATACACCTCCGGTTCATCAGCACTACCCTGTAAGTCCTCGGCCAAGTTTCTACGACTATATTTCAATGAATCCTACTCAAGAGTATTACCCTTATTGCTCTGTAGAACCTACAACTGTCATTTATCCTATTGAAGAACCAGTGGCTTCTCCAGATGTAGTTGGAGAAGAATATGAAGAAACTGTTTCGTCTAAGGTTTATGTCGATCATGAAGAACCAGGAGTATCTACTGTTAACCATGTAATGTCTTATACTTTGACGGAGAAAACTCACTTCAGATCTCCTCAGGTGGAGAATTTACCTCAACAAATGCAATATTACTTCTTTTTAATGTAATTTATTATGTATTTTTTTGTACAAAGTTTACAAATAGTTGTAGATTCAATTAGAAAACATATTTTGTTATTTTAATCTGTATCTTTAATAAGTTTTTCTTTATTTTTAAAGTTTTATCTTATATTGTTAGAATCAATATAAAAGAAATGCATTTCATAAATTTACCTGATTAATAACAAAGGAGAATGACGAATATCCAAAATACTATTATTGAGTAAAAATTTAAAAGAAAAATAAACGTAACGATTCTTAAAATATAATAAAATACACAAAATAAATTTAAATTTTAATATAATAAAGAAATATAACACACATACAATATCTACATTTTATTTTCTTTGGTTACATTTGTCACTTAACTATTGACTGGTGAAGCACTCGATACCAATACTAATAAACTTAACGTTATATAAATATTAAATATTATTATTAATTACTATTTATTATAATTAATGCTGCTATGAATACAATATCATTAACACTATCTAATAATAATATAATAAACTAAACGAATCTTAAATAGAGTGGCACAGACTCTCGACTGTAAAAGCGATGGTTATATGTTCGATTCCCTGTCGAGGGCATGATTGTAGAAACTTAATTATCTAGCCTTCACTTATCCGGACTACTAATCTCGAATAAATACCTACGTAAATAAGTATATAGTTCATACGTCGTATGTTGGAAAATACCCTACACATAATGCAAAAAGCTTTTCTCAATATAATCGATTATACGGATTTCCGATTAACCGAATGCCTGACGAAAACAAGTAGAATTACTTGTTTTCGTGACCGAACGGTCAATCGTGTATCTGCTAAACTTTCATTTTCTTACATTGGCTACAAGACAAAGCTCAATACACAATATCTTGACAATAGGCCAATAAGTGGGGAACGGAGAGTCTTACCACTCTCTAACACTCCTAACACTAGATTCCCTCTGTTTACCCTTATACATAAAAAATATAAGGGATACAAAAAAAAAATCTTAAATCTAAATATAACTGAACTATAGCAAAAATATTGATCATTTAAAATTACCTAAAACTTAAAGGTTACCTTTTGTTTTGGATTGATGGCTTGATATATTTTATTAAAATTAAATATTGTTAAAAGGTAAGCTTTTCTTAACATTTACTGTTAAGTTTTATTTAAATTACAAAAAGTATGTTTTAATGAATATGGTGACACTTTTATTGTCCATGAAAGGATATAGTTTTTAAAAACAGAAAGATTATTACATCACGTGAATCATTAAAAAGAGAAAATAAGTAATTTTGTAGTACAAGCTGGCGAAGCCGCCAGCGGGCCACTAGTAATTAATATAACTGTTAAACTAATTTAAAGCCACATATATAAAAAAATATATTTCAGTTTATAAATAAATCTTATTAGCTCCAAAAAATATTATAAAAGTATGAGAAACAGTATAAGATAAAAAAATGGTAACATTAAAAAACTTACTCCTAAGCCATATTCTTAATAGTTATCTTATATTTTTTATACATTTTTTTATTTATTTAAGATATTTTTTCCAATAATCCGTATATATCTTTGAATATGTAAATTTAAAAAAATCAATTATTAGAGAAATTAAGGACATATATTTAAAAGTACAAACTTAATTTAATAAGAAACATATTTTAAAATATAAATAGCAACAAATACACTAACTACAGTACGGTCGACGTGTATTGGCCACCTTGAAGTAAAGTTTTCTGAATCTTTTCGAATTGATAGGAAAACAATCAAAAGTAGGAAAAATTCCTAAACCACATCTGCACAAACGTCTACAGCTAAGTTCAGGGTGGCCACAATTCACACCCCCTTATTGTATATGTTAAATAATTTATTATATAAAATTATTGTTAATAATTTATACCTTATTATTATTATTATATAGTTGGTAAATTATTTTATCTATGCGCGTAGTACGCAGTGTACGCGCTGTTATGGCCGCCGTGAGGTTGATATCTGCAAAATAAAATATATATATATATTATTAATAAAATTACGTTTAAAAATTCAAAAAGAAAAAAGTTTGGGAACTTATAACCAAGTTAGTTATTTAATTTTGTAAAGAATTCGTCATTATTAAATAGCAGCTTTTACCCCTTTTTCCGTATTCAACAGGGCAGGCAATACATAAATTTAAATTTCAAAATTATTTCTCTAAAATTATTTCCTGTTTTCTTTTGGACTGCAACGCCATCTACCGGGTCTAATTATGTTTTCAAACCACTTGCCAGGTGTCACTGCGATCGATGTGTAGTGTACGTTTAATATAGTAACAAAACAATAAAAAAATCATATCTAGTTTATGTTTTCCAGCAGGATAATGTTTGTACTCTTGTATATATTACATAAAATTCACATGCGTGTTAATATAAATAAAATTAAAGTGTGTTTGTGATTTCAAAATAACTATAGTCTATTCGTTTGGGCGTGAAACAAAATGTAAACAAACAATTAAAAAAAAGTTTTGTAATTAATTTCTATTTATCCGGAACCACCATCAAATTACTAAGCCTGTTTCTTTTACATGGCACCGACCTCCAAATTATAAAATCTTTCTTCAATTTTATTTTTGTTTAACAAAATCAAAGTACTGCTTTATGTTAAGTAAATTTATTTTACCTTTTTTTAAATTTAGTTTATTGTTTGAAGTCGGTTTGTTTTTAATTAAAAAATAATTTAGTACTAATTGTAAAATGTAAAAGATATTTTATATATTTAAACATAACTTACGTGAGAAGCCGCCGTGGCTAACTTTAAACTCGAAATTTTTTTATTGCTTGGGAAACGGAGTGTCTAACTTAACACTAGGTGCCGTCCACTGCCCGCAGTATGCGGGATACAGTGTAAAGCTAACACACAGAATAAAACTCACCGTACAGTATGTGCGTGAGCGTACAGGGGGCCGCTGGCGCTGGGGTCGGCGGCGTAGGGCTGCGCCAGCGGGTAGGGCTCAGGCGCGGGCTCGCGACGCCGCGGCGTGTTACGTTGTGTGTTTTGTTCTGGTGGACTGAAAGTAAGAAAATATTTTATAATTTAAAATATACCAAAACTTTTCTAAAATAACGGCGCTGCTTACTATTATTCTATTAGGTACGACAATTTTTTTTAGTTATAACATTTGTACCGGCACCGTGTGTGTTCAGTTCAGTTCTACAAACAAATATATCATTAATCAAATAATATTCGCCATGTGCGTAAACCCGGGGTGAAAGATAGAAAAAATATTTTTTTACCATTTCCCGGTACAGATTAATCTAAATAATATATGGATGTCATTTGTCGTTGCGTGTCAAAATAACGTATTAGCACGTAACACGACCCCGCCTCGAGGCGGTTTTTATAAATAGGTAGGGTATATTTCTTTTTCAAAGTAGCCAGTCGTAGCATAGAGGCACAAGTATTCTCCTGTAGACGCGATAGGTTGTGAGTTTGATTACCACTTGAGAAAATTAATTATTAAATATTTTAATTTCCTCACTTTAGTAACGAGGCAAAGCGCGGTGTTGAGTTCCGCCAGAATTCGGCGGAAAATCGGGAACGGAAGTGTCTAAATGGGAATGAGGTAACTAACACTAGGTTCCCAGATTTCCCCTGCCTACTCTGCTATGTGCGGGATACAGTGAAAAACTTAGAAAAAAAGTATGTTGATTTACATCTATATTCATACTTAAATCGAACATGTTTTTACTTATACGTACCAATACGGTAGGATAATTATTAACACATTTCTAAATACGAGTATTCTTCAATTTATTGCAGCATATTTTACTTTTACAACACGTTCTGTTCCGCCATTGGTGTACTGCAGTCTAATAAATTGTTCAATGTAAACACTATTTAACTCGACGTCAAATTGTAGAGCGGATGAAATTTATGCGAAGTTAATCAGCCAATACCGTGTAAAACGTTGTTTATGTAAACAGTTAGGTAAAATCGAATTACCTATAAAGAAAATTATTTAATGTAAAAGATTTTGTTACATATTGTTTTTAAAGAAATAAGAACTGCTTTTTCACTTGAAACTCGATAGTTGGCGACTTAATACTTCGCGGTTGTCAATTTTTAAATTCCGGCTGCTTGAAAGTATAAAATATTATTTATATGTATAAAATATATATTTCAAAATAAAAAAACAATAAAATAATAATTGCTACATCTCCCGATCTCCGTCATCATTTAGTAATTACTTCTATCTGTATAAAAAAAACAACTCACAAGACAGACGTTTTACGACATACAAAAAAAACTATAAAGGAACCTTTCATATTTATAAAGTATTCAAAACGTTTCCACCATTTTAAAATCACATAAATCAAAATATACGACCGCAAAAAGTGTCTTTATTAAAACAAACCGGGCGACGCGCGCACGTCATTGACAATTAAATTGGCGGGAAGCGCGTCGCGTCCGCCATTACTGTCAAACTCTTTAGTCTATGGCCGAGTCGTAAAAGTAAATTGTCACCGGCTGTTGAAACGGAACGGAACGGAATGAAAGTTTAACATAAAATATGTATAATCGTTTGCGTGCGACTGATTCATAGTGTTGTGACAAGATGTGAGAAATGTGGTGTTAGTTTACTTGGTAGGTAGTATTTTTTTCTTTTAATTATTTACGGCACAGGGGCACAAGCGTGTGACTGTAAACGAGACGGGTTGTGGGTTCGATGCCCACTCGAGGAAATGAAATACTTAATTTTTCATTTCCTCGCTCTGGTAACTAGCTAAATCATAAAATTACTTACCAATCGTCAGGATCACAATCCCTGAATCCCTTTGCGAACGGATTGCTCGCTATTTTCAATTGCGTTATCTGGAAATATAAAAAAATATGTTGTCGAATATGTAAGAAATTTATGATTATTTTATATTAGAGTGGGTCTATTATGGCGAGGGTAGTGGGTTCGATTCGAAACGTGGCGTTGGATTCCGCCACTCAACACGCAATGTTTCGAAAATTCGGTGGTAAGTAGGGAGCGGAATTTCTTAAAGTAGTGGGAAGCAAAAAACGATCTCTATAAATTGACGAAGTGAATGGTGCTCAATTAAAAGTTGGCACTTTCAAAGCGCCATAATTAAAGACCTGAACTAACCTGAAATCAACTGAAATAAGCGAATACTATAGCATTACTCACCCTATGGTTCTGATAGGCGGTGACGGCGGTAAACCCCGTCTCGGGGAATATGAAGGTGCGGTAGGGCACGGTGCCGGGCGCCGCGCTCTGCCCCTCGCCCGGCAGGAACACTACGTGCAGGCGCGGTTGGTAGCGGTGCATCGAGTTTAGTATTATCTACAGTCATTGAAATAATTATTAAAGAGAATGTCGTGGTGTTCTCTCAAAATTTATCAATGAAATAATTGAATTAAATTAATTAATTGGAATAAATATTATATTAAAAAAAATATACTTTATTAACTCTCTAACGGCAGCCTTCGCATTTTTGATGCGAATATCCATAGATACAGTACGGTCAAATATTTGTGGCCTCCCGAGATGAGGCTTACTGACTTTTGCGCATTTTGCACTCAGAAAGAAAATTATCTGTACGGGATGCCGTACGAGTGTTTATAAATAAAACAGTTTTCTATGACAAATATATAATATTCATGCATCTAAAAGTATAATGAATTAAATGCAAAAATGTATTGAGCCACGCGCGGTACTCTTAATGACCGATAGCGATGAACTAACGTATTATAATTAAAATATTGGAATTGCGTAATTTAGGTCATATTAAAGAAATGCAAGCTAAGCGCTACATGTCCGCGCTTGCTCGTACATTATCAAAAATAAGAAAAAAATCTACAACTAACTTTACAGTGCCCACGACTCATCAACCGTGTCGTACTATAAATAAATAAAAATCTCACATGTCCATTATCATCCAGCTGATTATTCGTCAGCTTCAGCTTGTCGAAGGATACCAGCTGACGCGTCCAGTGCGCGCCGGCCGCGGGGGAGTCTGGGTGCACGTGGATGCGCGGGGGCGACACCGGGTCCGCCTTGCCCGCCACCACCCAGCTTGAACTGGCCGCAGAGGATTACAAACATGTTACATACCTATTAGTACTAAAGAATATATTAAGATATTCGAAAATATGTATTAGAATATGTTAAGATATTCTATTCTTCTCTTGTTAAGCAATGGATTAGACCATCTAACATGAAAATATCTGTATATACCATCGGATGTAAAAAAAATTGTACATGTTATTTGTTAATAAATATCTTATCTTATCTTATTATATGTTCATCATAATATATAATAAAAGGATAGAAAAGACCATTCTGTACATGAAAGATATAAAAAAATTAAAATTGGGTCGTTTAACAAATTGATTACAGAAGCTAAAAAACCTATCAGCAGAATTCTTGCATACATTATAAATGGAAAATAAATCAGGAGATATATAAAGATATTTAAATATGATATTTCTTATCATATTGTAGTACAGTCCAAAATCAATACCTGCAATTCTTTTTTGGAAAAATAAAAAGACCAAAAAGAAGAAAACACAAAAGAACTCACCTATGAAACGCATACCGATATCTCTTATCATCCAAAGGCACGAAATCCACCAACAACAAATAATCAGCGTTAGGCAGCAACCCTGACAGCCTCGCCTGCAGCGCCGGGAACATGCGTCTTCCAGCCTTGGTGACTATCATCTCGGTGCCGAGCTCGTGGAAGCTTCTCCAGAGGGCAGCCAGTTCCAAAGTGGCACTGCATCGCGCCACCGCCGGGTGTAGTGTCACGTTTTGGTTGGGAACCTAGTGTGTGGTTTTTTATTTTATTTTTTTTATTTAGCTCAGTTGGCAAAGAGAATTTAGTGTTGGTTAATACTAGATTTTCCACTTTCCATCCAAATCAA
The DNA here is from genome assembly GCA_016802625.1 of Heliconius numata. Lineage (NCBI taxonomy): Eukaryota > Metazoa > Arthropoda > Insecta > Lepidoptera > Nymphalidae > Heliconius > Heliconius numata. The sequence continues at coordinate 18,645 of JAEBDU010006946.1, read as the reverse complement.
AGACATTGCGTGTTTAGTGGCGGATCTCAACGCGCTTTTCCTTGCTAGAGCAAAGAAATTGACTATATTGTTCCACGAAATCAAACTCACTACCATCGTGGTTATAGGCAGCCGCTATCCCATTTATTATAATATACAAAATGATGAAGTAATTTTGTAATAAGAAAACAATTATATTCGAACACAATGTTTTAAAAAACTATTCCGTTCCTTTTACCCTGCTAAGCAAGAAAAAACCAAAAAAAATGTATCCATTCGTATTTTCCGTTTAAATACATATGTATAAATTATAATAAATCATAATAATATTAAGTATGTTTACCTGCATCCGAGGCGGTGGCGGCTGCGGCGGCGGGGCAGTGTGCGCGCCGTGGTCCCTGCAAGTGCTCTCGCTGAGCGCTTGCAGGGGAGAGTACGTGCTACGCGAGCATACGGCATTCTAATGGAAAATTATGAAAAATATATAAAACAATTAACTTTTAGTAGTTGGCATGATAGCTTGTGGGTTCGATTCCCACTCGAGGAAATTAAATAATAAATATTTTCATATACTTGCTCTGGTAACCATGCCATCATGCTATGTACGGTACAGGATGAATCTAAGAAACGTAATTTCAATGTAGGTCAAAAAAAGAAAGAAGTCGAATATATCAAAATCACAACTGAGGTCCCTGAAAGATATATGCCAGTTTAAATTTTATGCGATTTAGGTATATCTATATTGTAAGTTCTTTTAAATTCTAACTCTTTGTTAAAAGTCATACGTGCTGTGCGAATATACTGTCATTTTCATTTTCATATATTATCATTTTTGACAATGACAAAGAAGGAAATAACAAAAAAAATCGCTATTGCTTAAATAATAATTTTCCTCCATTCGTATTTAAAGGGCAAAACTGACTAATAGTTATTAATCTATAATTACCAACGGACAGACAGACAATTTTTTATTGTATATGTATAAAAATTAATATGAATAATTACAAAACTTACATCTCGCATTTCATTGTGCAACGGCGGCAATACCGGGAGTAGAGCCTGATCCCGACTCACGCGCTCAGCTAGTGAATGCAAGTGGAAACCGCCCCGAGGAAACTGGCTTGACACTACACCTAAGACAATAAAAACATATATATAATAAAAAATTGGCTACACATTGTATCCCGTACATATCAAGGTACGCAGAGGGAACCTAGTGTTAAAACACTCTGTTCCCTAGTCCCGAAACTCAATGTTCCATATATTTCTTAGTTTTACAGAGAAATAATATAAGGTTAACTTGAGTAAGCACTGAGAGGATATGACTGATACGGTCTGAAAACCGACCTTCCTTTGCGACAGGCAAAATGTATTCCTAATTAAGAACTATAGAGAAGTAATTGCTAAAAATAAATAAAAGCCATTACAAATAAGATCCTCATCCTGTGGAATATCTTATTTGGTTTTTTTTCAATAAATAAATAAATTAAAATAAATAATTTAATAAATAGAAATTCACCATAATGATACGACTCTATAGTTTAGTTTAATTCAGTTAAGTTGCAAGTTTACAATATTTTTCAAATCTGTATTAATTTAATTATAAATTTATAATAATTATATAATAATTAAACTTATTCTTTGGGAAATAAGTAGACAGGCTCTAACATATGCATAAAAAAACATACCTAATGTATGTAGGTCTGCATGTCTAGAGGAAATATGTATTGTAATTACATACTTAATACAAGAACAACAAAACGTTAACCTAATTCCAATTCACTGTACACTGTTTACACAAAAAATGGGGCACCACTTAAATTAAATATAATTTATTAATAAAAAAAACTGTCCCATAAAAACGTAAAGCGTCCACTCAACAGCGGACATCTCACTCAACTAATTGGTGTAATGGCGGGAAATTCAAAACGCGTCCAAAATGGCGGCTATAATTTCATCGAGACGTCAACTAAGGATTATAAATAAGGCAGGTGATGAAAACTATACTTACTAAGAAACGACAATGATCTTAGTTTTATTTTGGACTCACTAATCTATTTTACTTGACGCTGAAACTGATGCCATGTCAAAAATATATTTCGAATATTATATTGCTTATGATGCTTCAATTATTTGTACTTTAAAAAATAAATAAATTACCTACTTGTGTTACTTTACTTATAACTTATAAGGAACTAATAGAAAAAAAATATAAGCAAAACAAAAAAGACGGGAAAAACGTGAGTCGCACTCGAATGGTTCCGTATCTATATATCTATATAAATATAAAAGCGACAAGAAAATATTCTGTTTTTTTTTTAGTATTAATATTGTTATAGCGGCAACAGAAATATATCATCTGTGAAAATTTCAACTAACTATCGGTTCATGAGACATGGATAGACAGACAGACAGCGGGGTAAATCTATATAATGTAATAGGCTCTCATTGTAGTTTTAACCTTTGGGTACCGTACGGTACGGTACCCTAAAAATATATAAGCAGTATCCCTACAATTTTATTGAAAGTTTAAGTTCACCACAAACTGCTGTAATATAACCTATTTTGAAGTAGTAGTTGTTCCAAAACAAGCAAAGAAAACAAAAACAATTAGTGTTTCTATATACCTCTACCTATATAACTTATATATAAATAATGATGATGAAGAAGTATGACCAATTGCTAAAATATAGATAACTTACTCATAAAATTCCCTACTTGACAATCGGAAACAATAAATTTTTGCGGCCGTTATAATTGTTACTTTCATTGCTATTTATTTGTTTTGAAGACGACTAATTTGTCAAATTCCAATGTTTATTTTTTATTTCTTAGATTGTGATAAGAGATTGTATTTTGTATTGAATCTTGCGAAGCTTATCGCTTACGCGGAGGTTGACCTTTTTTTGTCTATTCTTCTTATTTACCTTATTTATATGTAGATACCTAAATACAAAAGAACTTTTATCATATGTGTGAACTTTTATCATAAAAGAATACGAAAATATTAAAAAAAATATATTTTCAGTATTTTCATTCAAATTCCATCCGAAGTTCAAAATGTCTCTAGCTTCTAAAAAAAGTTAGGTAAAATGGAGAAACAAGTGAACTATCACTACCAATCTTGCATGATACGAGAATTATAAATATAAAATAACATGTAAACCAATGAATGATATAAAATCAAATATTCAAAATTAAATATACTTACCTATTGTTAGAAAACGGGAGCGGTTAACGTTTTTAAAATAACACGATAAAAACACATACCGTCTATATGTTTCCAACGTACTCGGACAGAGGTTCTACGTAATTACAATAAGTGACATGTATCACTCAATAACAACACTACACACTAGATACCTTCCAATCAGGGCTTCCGCCTTCAAGCAACTGTTCCCGTTTGACACAATTCCACTGCTTTTAGTGTCTTTTTCACTTAAATCTACCCACTTTTACACGAGTACGCTAACACTATATATTTTCAGTGTGACAGTATGTACCTACATTTATATATATCTAGTTTTAACAACTAATACCATGAATAATCTTAATTGTGTGACAAATTAAATTAGCAAATAAATTACACTATAAATATAACGTATAAATTTAACATCCATTCAGTACTAATCATTCTATTATTTGTTTTGTATCTAGGAATAAAATTACTACTATTTTTCGCAATCATTCTTATTAAGATTTGTCTATTTCTGCTTATTTATTTATTGCAATAACGAATTAAATTAGATGAAAATGTTGTCATAGACAAACTTAATAACTAATCACGAGCTTCTCTAATATAAGTGGATAGACGTTGCGCAGGAGCACAAACGTATGACTGTAAGCGTGACTGGTTCGATTCCCACTCGAGAAAAAGAAATATTTAATATTTTAATTTTTTGAGTCCCGCTACTAAACACATAATGCCTCCACAATTCGTCGGAAAGTGGAGAGCGGGAACGGAGTGTCTTAACACTAAGTTCCTATATTCCTCCCGTGCTATACGCGGGATACAGCGTGATACAAAAAAAATGCAAGCAAGTCATCGTAAACATAAATCACAATAATGACCCAGCAAGTACAAAACAAGTTATAATGTATTAGTCTTTTAATAACCGTATGAAGACACTTATGTCTCTAATAAAGATGTACCAGCTCAGGTACATACATAGGTACCAATTACAAGGATTCTATTATTATCTGAAACAAAAGGGAACGCTTCCTTAACAATAAATCCACATTGATTGACCGCAATAAATCTAGTGCGCGGGCGCATCTCTGGTTGCAGGCTAGGGTCGACGATGGCGAATGTGAGTAAATAATATTTAAACTTGTATAAGGAAGTATACAATGAAATTATTAATGAAAATCAATGTTAATTCCGAAGTAGTATATATTAAGTAATTTTTTCAGAACTTAATCTTTATTGTTTATAAACTAATGCCTTGAAATCTTGACGCAAGCCAACGCTGATTGTAACATTTCAATAAACTATAAAAAACCTATAATTTTAAATTGTAAAGATATATAGTTTTTTTTTTATTAGGTATAAATAATAAAGATTTGGGAAATATATACGGATGGAATAAATAATAACTGTTCAAATATAATAATTAAATATATTATCACAAAAGTAGTCTAAAAACATAGGTTATTATTACCAAAATAAAAATATATTTTTTAAAGTTAACTACAAAGTAAAAATTGTGTGGGAAGTGGGAACCCTGCTCGTAAGCAACACGTGTAGTGCAAGTGAGCTCCTCGTTTGATTTACGCACCCTCATACGATACATATTACCCGAACTAATATAAACAAATTCCTTATTAAAATGCTATGTCCAAACAACCCATCAATTTATGCTTAGTTTTGAAATGTTGCGTATTTTAAAGGATTTTCCAGGCAAATATAATATAATATATTTATTTTTTAATTATATTCTCTATATTAGGGTTCCGTACCCAAAGGATTAAACGGTATGTCAAGTAAGATTTTTTTTAAAGCTTCACGCTGTATCCCGCACACAGCAGGGTAGGCACAGGGAACCTAGTGTTAAGATACTCCATTCCCCACTTTCTGCTGAATTCTGGAGGCATTTGCGTGTTGAGTGGCAGAACACAACGCTGCGCTTTGCCTCGACACCAGAGCGAAGAAATGGAAATATAAACGTAAATAAATATTTCACTTCCTCGAGTGGGGATCGAACCTACAACCATCGCGTTACAGTCACACCCTTGCGCTGCACCACGACGGCCTCAAGTAAGATATAACACTTAACAAAACGCTACTTAAACAATGGAAGAAGAAGCTTCCAGGAACTTCCTATCCCCAACCACTTAAAACGTTTACAAATAGATCGAAGTTGGGCCTAACAAATTAACACACTAGCGAATTCCTCTTTGATCACAGCGTGTCGAGATACCCAGCATTGCTCATTAACAAGCCGTTCGACGTTACAAAGGATGCCTGTGAATAACTTATTATTTATAGATTGTACTTATTTTTGCACAATATATTTGTATAAGAAAATACATATAAAAGTTAGGTATTTTATTTGTTAGGTTAAAATATTAAATAATTATTTCTTTTTTTTTTAGGTTTTTATGCAGTATACAGTTGTTATTGGTGGCGTTGTCTAGAGTCAAATATAACCATTAGCCTGAATAGAATTTGAATTTGACTTAATTACTTTCAGTTAGATATCAGTTCTTCTACCAGGTGGATTCCAAGCTCTAAAAGGAGAATTGGCAGACCAAAACGGAGATGGCGAGACGAGCTGGACCACTATAAGCCTGACTGGTGCTCGATAGCGCGAAATAGACCAGAATGGAAGAAGTGGAGAGAGGCCTTTGCCCAACAATGGGATAGTACAGGCTAGGGAAGAAAAAAGTTAGATATAACGGCATAACCGTGATGACGCTTTAAAGTTTAGTGGACGATTTAACGTAAATAAAATGTTGATTTCTGAATTGAGAAATACCGTTCCTTTTCTTGGTGCTTCTCTAGACTCCCTACGTCATTATCATTTGTTCCGTAGTTATCAGTCAGTCAGGAAGTAACTTATTTGATTTAAACATATAAGTTCTTCAAGATTGCAAATCACATGAGTACTTAAAATCACTTAGGAAACAACTTTTTCTTATAACACGATTCATAAAATATGCATATTGCTTTGAAATAACTTTTGATTGACTAAAAAAATTTTTAACAACATTTCGACAATATAAATTAAATAAGCAATCCAATACACACCACTAAGCCTATGTTTATCTCCATATCAATAAAAGCCTCAAAATCAGCATTTCCCCTCACCCTACAATCTAATTCAAGGAATCTAGATGCAAATAGCAGTTATCAACAAAACGATGGTTAATGGTGGCTAGATCGTAAATTTCCGCTTACTTAGTGATCGCTGCGTTGGTGTCGTTCTGGGAACGCTGGACGTGGATGTCTGTGTCACTTGGATACAATGTTTTGACTGCTGATTGACTTATCATGCCAACATCGGGCTATTTTCAACGACGTTTGCTACTTGTGGCCAGTTACGATGGACCATATGGTAACGGTAGGTTTAGCAAGGGAAATTGAAAATAAAATATTTTTAATTTAAGTGACTTTTTATGGCATAAATATAGGAGCAACTTTTTTTATTACCCCTAAAGAATATACATAATTGCAAATATAAAGACCAAATGGTTTTAGCTTAAATTTGTATTACGCTGATTAAATCTGAGGCTGGAACGCAAAATTTAGATATTCTGAGTGAAATTATCAATTTCCAGAATTTCCAATTTTTACTTTTTTTAATTTACTTTTACCCGCTGTATTCAAAGGGCGCAGGACCGGGCGGAGTGGCGAGCATTGGGGGAGGCCTATGTCCAGCAGTGGACCTTAAAAGGCTGATAGATACATAGATAGACTTATTTTAAGACAAACAAATCATTTTCATGACAATTCATATAGGTATGTATAATTTTTTAGTACGTTGAAACTAAAAAATATAAATAATAATTAAATAATATAAGTCGTTGACAACAAGGCTCGACAGACAGACGAAAATCCTGTCACATTAATTTTTAAACTAATTACAGTTCATTCATCAAATTAGTATCTTCTGGCATAGTGTTAACATAATATATAAATAGCGCTAACGATAAAATGCCAGAGGAGAATCAGAACACTAATTGATTTATCTATCTAATCTATGATCCTATTCTGGTTATAACGTGTTTTTTTCAGCTTCAATTTACGCCTAGTGTTGAGACACTCCGCTACCCACAGTCCACCAGTGGCGGAACTCAACGAGGCACTTTGCTTCATTACCAGAGCGAGAAAACGCAAATATTAAATATTTAATCGAATGGAAATCGAACTCACAACCTTCCTAATCTTAAATTTTCTATTTCCCAGATAGTTTTCGACTATTACATAATTTTTTCATATATTTGTTTTAACAAAACTGTTCTACGATTTCGTTCACGGTCCGTCGCTAACGCTAATGGTGATTTGTGTGCCGAGCCTCGTTAGCTACCACCGATCCTTTACCTATGTACATGTTATTTTAGTTTAGTGTATTAGTGCTTATTTTAAATCATCTACCAGATGGATTCCAAGCTCTAAAAGGAGGATTGGCAGACCAAAACGGAGATGGCGGGACGAGCTGGACCATTATAGGCCTGACTGGTGCTCAGTAGCGCTAAATAGACCGGAATGGAAGAAGTGGAGAGAGGCCCTTGCCCAACAATGGGATGGTGTAGGATAGGGGAAAAAAGTGCTTATTTTAGATAGGTTTTAGCATATAAATAGATTACATCTTTCTATTTTCACGCTGTTTCTCGTATGTACCAGGATAGTACAGGGAATTTAATGATAAGACACTCTGTTCACCACTTTTCGTCTTATTATCGAGGTATAGCGCTGTGAGCGGCGGAACGCCGTGCTTTGTCATCTTATCGGAGTAACGAAATTAGAATATTTAATTTGCCTGAGTAATAATGGAACCCAAAACCGTCATGTTTACAGTTAGACGCTTTACATTTACTACTGAGAGAGAGAGGCCTTGGAGATTTTATAGATAATGTTAGAAAACTCCTTAAAGATGTATTGTACACTGTACAAGTTTTAGTTATGCTTTAACATTTTCAAACAATATAAACTTCACTTCATGCGATGTAAATAGGAATCTAAAAATTTATAGAGCGAAGTCTGATTCTAAGAGTCTAATTTCCAGTCAGGGACTAAATCGTCCTGGCTGGTTGGCATGGCGTTGAGTTCCTTCACTCAATATGCAATGTCTCAAAAATAAGTAGGAAAGTGGGAAACGGAGTGTCTTAACACTAGGTTCCCTCTATGTACAAAAAAAATATTTATATGTACAATATATGACAATGTTTTGTTAGAGATATGTGCAATAGTATCTATTTAAAAATTTAAGGTGCTCATTATAAAGTCTATGAAGAAAAATTTTAATTACTTAGTTTTTTAAATCCCAGGATATAAACGAGACAAACACGAGTAATTTGTAAAACTGAAGCAAGATTTTATTTGAAACATAATATGACAATTAATTCTAATATTTTTATTTGTTGGAAGGAATTCAAATTCAAATTCAAATTCAAAATATTCTTTATTCAAATAAACTTATAATAAGCACTTTTGAATCGTCGAATGAACATATGAACAAAAAGCTACCACCGGTTCGGAAGGCAGTTCTGCTGAGAAGAGCCGGCAAGAAACTCAACAAAGAATTCCAGTAAGCGTCAAACAAATAAATTGTCCCCGTAGATATACTTCTTTGAGAATACTTAATTAAAAGGATCAGTTGGTATGGAAATGGCTTTCAAAATTTTACTTTAACTATTAATTTGTTTTAATTTTTTTTTAAAGATTTTGTAATATGATCTAAATATACATTTCGTTTAAATTACATATCTATTATTGTTTTCATTAAATTTGTTTTTTCTATTTTTCAAACCTTCTAAACTTTAATTTTAAGTTAAGCCTAAAAATTTTATAAAAAAAAAGAAATTGTTATACATACTTTATTTTGCAAGCTAAAAAAACTGAATCTAATCTCCTACTAAAAGTTTAAAAAAAAAAAAACAATTAATATCTATTAAGTATTCACATGATTTCCCTTTTTTAAAAAAAAAAAATATTAAATGTGACAAGCTAAATAAATTGGAGAAGTGTATTAATGGAAATTGAGTGCTTTAACACTAGATTACCAGGATCCCTCTGTCTTCCCTACTATTATGGTGCGGGATACAGAGGGAAGTTAAAATCAATATTTAAGTATTCCATACTAAGCAATAAGCATATACCCAAAGTATTGGTAGAGTTATGACGTAGGGCGGGAAGTGTCGACCCGCGTTGGGCGTAAATCAAAAAGGGCGACGGGACGTCTTACAAATTGATGCTTTCATTCTTTGAATGTTATGCTACTATTGTTTATTGTAGATTTTTATACATATTTGGAGATAAATTCTTTATATGATTATAGGAAAATATAAAATATTCAAATTATGTATCTAAACAGAGCGCGGCGTTGAGTTTCGCCGCTCAACTAGCAGTGCCTCTGGACTTTGGCGGAAAATTGGATCGCTGTAACGGTGGATATTTTGAAATTCCGTGGACATTGCTGAAATTATCAAATATGGGTGGAGTATAGGTTTTCGGTCCTGTAAATCACAGAAAAAAAATGAAGCTTCTAAGTCAACAGCAGAGAGAGAGAGAAATCTTAGTAAGTGTTGGGCAATGGACAACGTCATTTGTAATATAGTTGACAAAGAAATTTAAAAAAAAAAGAGCTTTATAATTTAAATAAAGAAAATAACCACCACCCAAGAACCATATTCCCTGTAGTACTTACCAGTGTTAGGTGCAGAAAAACCTTCAGGCTTTATAAAATACAGAAGGTCTGGCTTGAAGCTTTGAGGTAATATTTAATTCTTAATATAGCAAAGATAATAATATCCTGATATATCCAAAAACTCCACGACTAATCTAGAATGATAGAAACAAAATCATTCCCATAGTTTTTTTTTATTATAAAGTACAAAAATAACTAACCACATAAGGGAACAATCAATAGGAGAAAAATTACAAAACAAACATTAAACACCTTCAAAGATAACGGCCGCCACTATGCGGACGTTTAGAATTAAATATTACAATAATAAACACACGACCGTCTGTCCGTACGTTTATTTTGTTTAGCTATATCGCCGAGTATCGAAGACGTGTTTCTCTTCATATGGGATCACACTATGTTTATTAAATTCAGGATGAATATTGAAAATGGATTTTAATATTTTTGTTTTTATCTGTTAAATGTCATTCATTCATTCACAGATAAATAAGAAAATATATTAAAAGTGTAAAGGGTGAGATTATCAAATGCATATCTTAGAATCTGTCTAAATAAAAGATACATATTTTTTATTATCGTGGACAATGTGACTTTCCGGGGAATTAATTATTTATATTTTCATTTCTTCGCTCTTGTCCTTTTTTTTTTAATGCCGGGCTTTGGGTCGTTACCCAAAGCCCGGCATTAAAAAAAAAAAGAAATTGAGTTCCACCACTCAAGGGAAACGGAAGTGTCTCAATAAGAACGGAGTATCGTAATAGTAGGTTCCTTGGTTCCCTTTGCCTACTCTGCTATGTGCGTGATATAGAGTAATAAGAAAAATCTCATAGTGCCCGCTCACACTCCCTAGTCTACCTACTTGCCAGTTTTCAACTCACTAGTTTCGTCATTGCGTTGTCCATCAGTCAATCAGTAATGGAACAGTTTAAAATATTTTTATTTACATAATATAAGTATGAGTATAGTAAATATTTTTATTCAGAAATATCCAAAAAAAAGAAATCAAAAAAAATATTTATACAAAAAAAAACAAAACAAGACATAGATAAAAAAACAAAACATTTAACCAATAATTTCCAATTGAAACCATATTGCTATGATATGAGCATTTCATTGAAATCGTTATAGACAAATTATATCCACCATTAGGATTTCAATCCACTTGTAAAATTATTATTTTAAAACAATAATAAATAGAATATAGTTTATGGTGGGTATTTGTATTCATTTCTTGCTTTGTAATGGAAGAACAAAGCTGGTTTGAATGTTATGTTTTTATAGTGCTTTCGTTTATTTTTAATAGATATTTAAGTAATTTTGAGCCTACGTAAGATTTTTTTTTAGACCTAGATGATGATTCATGAAATTTCAAAGATATCACTGAAAACTGTAAGATTATGACAATATTAGGTATATTCAATGAAAGCCGTCGTCGTGGCCTGTGGGCACTACGTCTGGCTGTAAACGCGAATGTTGTGGGTTCAAATCCCACTCGTGGGAAGTAGTATTTCATTTCCTCGCTTTGATAACAAGAAGAATTTACCCTTTTGATCCACCACTCACATTCGCCATGGGCAATGTTTCGAAAATTAGGGTGTACAAAAATGACAACTAAGTGTCTTAACACTACATAAAATCCTGCCATACATACAGCGAGATACAATGTAAAGCTAAAAAACGTCCTTAAATTACTACATTACCTACAGCAAAAATGGCGTAGAGTTTTATCACTAACTTCTATATACGAAAGTACCTTATTACAGTGCGATTTATAATAATACATTTATTAACAAATAATAAAGATTGTATAGAAAAATGGTTACACTACACAAATTATAAATTTATGATGCCATTGTTTGTTTTCATTGTCGAGCGTTGGTAATGCCAGACTTTTTTTTTATTTTTATTTTCGCCTCAAATACTTAGCTTGTTTAGTAAAGCGTGAGAATATGAAAGGGCGTGGCAGCGTTCAGCGCTGATTGAAATAACGTAGGTGGTCTCTATTAAGTACTTACAATTAATTATAAAAACTGTTATAAGTGCAGTAAAAACGGGAGCTTTCCGCTTTAAACCTTTTTTCTTAATATATTCCAATTATTAGGCATTTAATGTATGGTAGATTTTGTTGTACTATAGATAAGATTTTTTTTGCAAAACAATTGAATACCCTTATGGGATCTACGAAAATGTAACCTAAGATTTTAATAACTTTTACATTACAAATCTTAAATATTCTGCAAACAGGAACATATTCAGTGTATTAAGTAAATAATTCAGTAGTTTAAGCGGGCGAATCCGCAAGGGGGTCGCTAGTTAGTAGGTAAATATAATGCCAAATGTTTCTGTAACGATCAGTAAACTAAATTGCTTGAATTTTTTTAAGATAAAACGGAATCTTTAAGTTATAAGTAAGACTATTAAATAACAACAAATTTAATGATTCATTAGTAATAATTTCCATTATGTAATTAATTCCCTCTCTTCATCATATTATATGAATTCTGCACAAAGATGGTAGGCAGAGGGAACCTATGAATCGGTGTTAGGAATATTAATATTTCATTCCCCCCATGGAAATCGAATCAACTAACGTCGAGTGTCACGCACGCTTGTGCCTCTACGCCACTAGACCCTCGGCCCTCAATATCTACTGTAATTTTTACCTTTTATGTTATCTTGTACAATTTTTTTTTAAAAAGTTGTAAATTATTTTACAGACACGTCAATTTGCTCGTAAGCCAACTGATAAGCTAAACGCAAACGTTGAGTGAGTCTGCAACGTGTCATTTTTTTTATCAGCCTTAACAACAGCTGGTGTAATTTGTCAAAAAAGTTTTTGCTAAAGACAGATTATATATAATTTATTAATTATAATATTTATCTTTATAATTTACATCACAGAATATTAAAATAAAACTTTAAATTATAAACGAAAATAATCTAACACGTATTTAAATGATATAAAATTTAAACAATGTTTACTAACGCCTTATCATCAATTAAAACCAAATTCATTATATTTGTTGTATATATTTTTGAAATTACTTCTATAAATATAAAACAGAAAAAAATGATTATGTAATCATAATTTTAGATTAATAATGATAAAAAATATAATTATTGAGAATTCAGTGGAAAGTGGAGAAAGATTCTTTTTTAAAATTTATTTTAAAAAAATTACATAATAATCTATGAATAAAAATAGCATTTTACTATCTGTGCACATTTTCAAAGCATTATTAGTTCCACGTGCACCCAACGTATGTGAAACAAACCCTTCTAACAGCGCTGCGGTGAGATTTATGGCCACTTTAGGCCATGGGACTTACTTGAGAGACGAACTCGAGATAACATTCTAAAATTGGCAAAAACAAAGTAAACGTTTATGTTGTTGCGAATTTTATACGAGTTTTTTATATGTTTTAGCAAATTTTTATTTTTAAGTAATCGATGTTTGATTATAGCAGGATAAGCAAAAAATAATAATAATATTATGCTTTGTTGAATTATGCTTGATGACGTTACAATTTCAAAAAAAGTGAATGCTTTTAATAACTTAACTTCACGCTCTATACCGCACATAATTAATAAGATTGTAATCTTTATTAGGTACTTTCATTTTCTAATAATAATATCATTTAAGAGGTTAGTTCCCCCCTCTGTTGCCCTATAGTACGCACGCATGACACTCTCATTCAGCTGTTGAGACCATCTCATGCGAGGCACTTTACCACCGGTAGCGGGAGCCTTGTTGAGCATCCTCGACGCTCCTGGCTCCAAACCCTCCGCTGGTGGGATGTCGGCGCGCCGGCGTGGTCTTAAAGCCGGCCCTTCCGACTCTGACATTCCTTCCTCCGAACCCGCAGTCGAAGCCGCAGTGCGATAGTCGTCTTCTGACGACGGCGGTTGCGGATTCGAAGGGCAACATCTCCGCCCGTGGTGTTGGGAGTGCACTTGTCCTCCTGGCATCCGTCACTATTTTTTACTCTTGTGCCATCTTTTGCCAATATTTGTTTTAATTCTAGTAATCCAGATCATATTTTTGTATTGATTTTTCCATTTTCTTATGGTTTTGTACTTTTTCTAAATTATTTATTAATTTATATCAACAGTGAAAATTTTTCCTGACATGTTTGTTTGACGGTTGCTCGACCAACACCTTAAGAGGCTATCGCTTAGCTGTTGGATCAAGAACCGGATACAGAAGGCAGTATTACTTGAGACGGCACGTATTGTGCGGAGGTTCCTCTCTCTGGAGCCCTAGCCACCGATGGCTTGGACCCTTGTCCCGCCCTCGGAAGAGTGGTTTTTTTATATTTTTAAATGTATTTTTTTTTTTATAATAATTTATATTTAAAAATGTAAAATTGATTCACTAATTTAATAAAAGTATATTCTGTATATCATTTAAATATCATATAAATTGAATAAAACAATTATTTATAGCAAAAATATCGAACTTTTCATTTTTGAACCAATTGAAATAAGACAAACACTAAATGTTAAGGGAAGAAAATCGGTTAAGAAGTTTCTGGCATAAGCGTGAACAAACGCACAGACAGACTGGAATTTGAAAAATCATTGTTTTTGATTCTATTACATTATTAAAATCAATAACATTTTTTCTTATATATCTTCCATATATATACAGACACCGATCTGTTAAGATTTTATTATAAGTATAGATGTGGATATTAGTTTAAAATTATTAAAATGTCATTAGTAAATGGATACGTTTCCGTATTCAGGAATTTGCCTCGTCACACTCGAACCGTGGGTGGCTGGCGGTTGAAGAACATACTGCTACTTAAAATAATTTATAGATTTTAGTTTATTATTAATTAAATCTATCAAACTTTAAAACTTCTCGGATGATAATATATTTATAATTTTATTTATATGAATAAAAAAAAAGCCTATCTATTAGAAAGTATACCTAAATACTACACATGTATAAGGGATTTATTTTTTAAATACAATAGTTGCATAAATTTTCTATCCTGGTATTTAATACCAGGATAGAAGATAGATACCAAGAAACAACTTTTTCTAAAATCTATAAGAAAAAATACTAACTACAATTACATAAAGGTACAGCGAACTGACCGTAACTAAACGCCGCAACAAACGATCCACACAAAAGCGAAATCAACATATTTAAATTAAATTTAATAAATTATACATTTTATATATTTAAATAAAAGTTACCTTCTAAAAATTAGTTGATTCCCGTCGGACGGGTCGCGTCGCCTAATTACCAGAAAAAACGCCGCCCACCCCAGTGTGTGCCCATTAATCTGCATTGACATGTTATGTATGTATGTATGTATGGCAAGATTTATAGCTCACGAACTGAGGACGGCCGATTTGAGTGACATATTATGTTTCAATCATTTAATGATGGCATGTCAGCTCTTTAGCCTTTCATTTGTTATCTGTTTAATTAATCTTCTTGGTGCCAGAAGTGGAACAGTGGCAGCGTCAGCTAAACGCGTTGGAGGGTTCGGTTCCCACTCGGAGAAATTAATTATTTAATTTTCTAATTACCCTGCTCTCGTAACGAGATATAGAGATATCGTCGGAAAGTGAGGATTGGAATGTCTAAACACTCCGTTCCCTCTACCTACCAAGCGGGAGCATTATATGTGGGATACAGCATGAAGCTATAAAACATGATACTTTTATTTACATTGCGTTCGTTTGTCACTCAACAATCCATAAAATGGGCGGAACGTGGTGAACAGAGATTTTCTTTATCTAACCCTTTAAAAGCGGAAGATGGACAAAAATAAACTCTCTTAATAATGAGCTTCATGCTGTATCACGCTCACAGTTACAGGAACAGGAACCTAGTGTAAAGACACTTCGATCTCTACTTTCCGCAGAATTCGTGTTAAATGGCGGAATCGGCACCAGAGCGAAGAGATGAAAATATAAATTTGAATAAATATTTAAATACCTCGAGTGGTAAATGAACCTATAGTCAGTCGCGTTTACAGTCACACCCTTATGCCTCTACACTACGACTGTCCTCCAAAGAAAAAAAATATTATAAATAATTTTAAATATTAAAAAACATAATCTTTAACGATATAACAGTAAATGAAGCCTTGGCTGCAATCTATAAAGGAACTCTAAGCTCGATATTTGCTTAACGCATATCTTTCGTCGCGCGGCTGCGCTCGCGCACGCCCGTTGATAGATAGATGAATGGACACGTCCCGTGAACCGTTAAAATGCCGATTCAAACTAAGTATGTACTGATTCATATTATTATATTTATTTATAGTAATATTTTATGGTTAAATTAACTATTTTTGGAAAAAATATTTAAAGTTTTATATTCAATTGATATTTTTTTTATTACATATAGGTAATTACGTAAGCAATTGGGTACTAAGATAGCTGAGAAGGTTAAAAGTATAATTTTTACATTTGAACGAAAATTCCACTATATACCTACATGAGTAATGCCTACGAAAATAAAAAAAAACAGTTGTCTAACAGAAACGATTGTGAACAAAAATAATTAAAATTTCCTAGACTTCATAATAAGTATTTTTGTCTATAACATAAAAGAAAGTCATTAGCAATTGTAAGTATTTAAAATAAACATGTTTACTTATTTAAATTCATTAAAAATAGCATTTCTTGGCAAAATTACTGAAAAATAACGTTTTTGTGTCCACAAAATATTATTGACATTGTTTTTTAAGCATTATTTCGTGTAAAAAGTATGGCATTCGTGTCAATCGGCGGGCGGGTGCGCTTGCGCAGGCTCGCTGAAAGACAGATGGATGCACAATGTAAGCGATGTGCCGTAGTTAGCACACGCCGTTGAATATGATAGGAATTGTTAAGAGTTCCGCATTCGGTGGTTATCTTGTTTTTTGTTCGTGTAGAGATCAAGTATGCAGGCAAAAATATTTAGTGTTAGAACACTCCGTTGGGAATAGAAATCAATATCCGAAAATAAAAACATGTTAGTTACTATTGAAGGCAATACCTATGTTTAAATGTAATTAAAAATTGAAACTGAAAATTTCGTGATTCATATACCTACTCAGGGCAATGTTTATATTTTGTGCTATTTTTTTTCAGCTTCACGCTGTATCCCGCAGACGGCAGGGGCAGAGGGAATCTAGTCTTAAAACACTCACTTAATAGGGGATAATAGAAAAGTTTACCTATTATTTCTGTCTTGTACTGTCACTATGTTTATTAGTTACAAATATCAAAGTTAAAGACATAATAATATATTTTTTCAATTAAGTTAATTTATTACTTTACATGTAGAGGAGAGTCGGGTAGTCCCGGAGACTTTCTTCACTTCACTTTTCAAACACAAATTTTAGAAACTCTATGCAAATTTTTCAGTATTATTTATTAATTATTATTGTCGTCTAATCTGATAATTTATTGTTATACTTAGTTGAAAAAAAATGTATGCCGCTAATATTATTGATTTTCCATATATATTCCTCATAAGATATATATAGGGGTAGATACCCCCAGACATTTTTAAGTAAAAAAATCTGTGTTAAAGCAATTTTAATGCATTTTTTGATTAAATAAAAAGATAATGACTTAAACTTAGAACTTAATATAATAAAGAAGATAATATATAAGTACTATTTATTCTTTGTATATGAAAAATAAGTATTTTAGAAGAACGGGAACAGAGATGAGATGAAAAATTACACAAAGTATAAAAAAGAAGATCGCTAAAAGATAGATGGCAGTTTCCAGATATGAGCGAGAAGTACTATCTAATATCATTTAAAAATTCTTACCGTATTCCGTTATCATAATATTAAGCATTTTGAAAGAATATTTAGTGTTTAATAATAGTAAATATTCTTAGCAAATGTATAAAAAAAATATTTATTAAAACAAAAACTGTGCTCTTTGAATTTGTAAGGAAATTAATAAAAATAGAGCGACATTCTACGACGTTATTGTCTGATAGACTGTAGGTACCTAATATTTGTAATGTTGTAAAATATGAATATAGAAGTTTAACATGAATTACCATTTATATGAATACCTATAGAGATTTCTAAAATAACACACGAAATTAACATAGAATTTAAAATAGCGATATACCTAGAGTTTTGAATGTCTTGTAGATTTCGGATCGTTATACTACTGAAACAGGATTCTAAGTTTATTTAACTTAATTTAAATTAAACCCTACAATAAACTATAAATTAAAAACTGTATAAGTAAGTAGTGGACGTGACCACAAACCAGATATCTCTACATCTTTATCCAATACGAAATCAAATCAGCTTCACGCTGTATCCCGCACACAGCAGAGCAGGCAGAGGGATACTAGTGTTAAGACACTCTATTCCCCACTTCCTGCCATATTACGTGTTGAGTGGCAGAACTCAACGCCGTAATAAACACCAACCAATACGAAACAATATATCGCTAACAAACTAATTGCATACATAAATCTATTATCAAATAATTAACTCTAATTGGTGCCAAATTATATCACTATATATAATATATCAAAATAACACTTTAAGCACTAAACACCACTGACCGTCCAGTTGTCGGGGCTGGTGCCACTCATCACGCCACTCCTGGCCTTCCATCGCATGTCCTTAGCAGATGATATTTTTTTCAATAGGTTATTATAAATTAGTGGTGTTGAGACGCGCGCGCGCAGCCGCGAGGCGATCGTTTCTGTCGTCGGCGTTGCGCGGGTGAACGCCGCCCAGCGCCCGCCCACCGCCCTCTACGATCTTGGTGTTATTTATTTTGAAGCGTATATATTAACTGGGTT
>JAEBDU010006944.1:0-11338 GCA_016802625.1 Heliconius numata | reverse complement strand
ATAACTGCTGAAAATCTGAGATAACCTAACCTAACCTTATTGTAGGTTATAACACAGCCGTGTTCGGTGAAGCTCAGAATCCACTATTGTATTGGTATATATGATACCAAGCAATAGAACAGTATTACATGCATGTAGATACTTGTTAAACAAAAGGTTCAAATGACTCACCCGTTGTCCATTTTTTTTACCTTTGAATTTCACAAAAACAAATTCTCTGATGAGGATGAACATTTTTGCTGGAGGCCTTCCCAGGAGTAGGCCCGATATAGAAATCCGGTTCACGATGTGAAGAAATTCCACCTCCAACACTACACTTACCACAGCACTTTCACTTTTAAACAATGTTACTCTGATGGGAAATAACGACGCTATGAGGTAAGAAGCGTAGTGTCGCCTTTTATACGTTCTGGCGCCCTACCACCTGAGACCACGTGACTTCCGGCGATCGCTGATTGGTCGAAAACAGCAACCGGAAGTGAACATCATTGGATAACCAAAGGGAAGTATACAGCGCCCTCTCACAGATGCTGTGCATCGTCACATCCCAAATAATAAATAAATATTTTAATTTAAAACTTACCATGCATTAATTTGAATTTAAATAAAATAGAATTTCTCTATAATTTCCCTTATAAATGCGATACTATAATTATGAATTCTACTTATATATATTATTAATTAATAATATAATTACAATATTATAGATTTATAGATTTAATAAGATGGTACCTGAATGAGAAACGAAACGAGAGGCTTAAATTATTAAGGATTCTTCGACTTCTTTAGGACGTCCAAAAAATCTTATTCGCTCGTGGCTGTGATATGACAATGTATTTCAATACTGTGTCTACATAAATCGCTATGCGTAGACAAGTTTCAGTAGTTTTTGATTAATTAAATGTAATCTGATATTTATTTTAATTAAAACTATTATTTATGTCTTTAACTCTAAACTATAATTATTTAATAGATAGAGTACAAAGACATAATTTTAATAAAAACATGACACTTTATTTTACCTTTTTAAAATTTAAAAACCACGAATTTAAAAAATAAATTAATGATACTGACTAAAAACGAAAGGAGTTATTTTAAAAATTGGTAGAATTAACGAATAATCGTGATTGAGAACACAAAATAAAAATTTAGTACTCTAATTTACTGAATGAGGCTAAGCTAGCTTGACTATAATTAAAACGTCAGAATTAAATTAAATATGTAGATAATTACCCAATGACATATCGATTTATGTAGACCAGCATCGAACTAAATAAATAATGTTTTGAATACGGATAGGTCGATAAATTATATTATAATTTTATAAGCTTCGATCAACTACAAACATAATTATACATGTGTATAATTGATCGAAGTTTATAAGTAATGATTATTGTTATTGTGGTTATTCAATAAAGAAATTACCTGAAAATCTTAGTATTCTTATTTTGGCCCCCTTTAAATTATATTTTTTATAATTTTTATTAATATTATATTTATTATTATAAAAAAAAAACAAAAAAGTGCTCGAAAAAAAATATGTTCTAAGCAACATTATTAATTAACTACCGGACGCGCGCAGCTTCACTTGCGTATTTAGGGGTGAATTCCAAAAAACCACGAAACATGTATTCAATGAAATATTTTTAAGAGTCTAAATTTCATTTTTTATAAAAATCGGTGGCGATTTAATGATTTTTCCTTACAAACTTTCAACCCCTTATTTGCACCCTGAGGGGGTGAATTCTAGAAAACCATGAAACACATGTTCAAATTAATATTTTTAAGAGTCTAAATGTAAAATTTTTATAATAATCGGTGGCGTTTTAAAGATTTTTCTATACAAACTTTCAACCCCTTATTTGCACCCTTAGAGGAAGAATTCTAGAAAACCATGAAACATGTGTTCAATTAAATATTTTTAAGAGTTTGAATTTCGAATTTTATAGAAATTGGTGCCGATTTAAAAAAAAATCTATACAAACTTTCAACCCCTTATTTGCACCCTTAGGGGGAGAATCCTAGAAAACTATGAAACACGTGTTCAATTAAATACTTTTAAAAATCTAAATTTCAAATTTTGTAAAAATCGGAGCCGATTTAAAAAAAAATCCATACAAACTTTGAACCCTTATTTCACCCCTTTAGGGTTAAAATTTTTCAAAATCCCTTCTTAGTGGATATCCAGATTACAAAAGTAAATATCTGTCCAAATTTCACGTTTCTACGCACAGCGGTTACGGCTGTGCGTGCGTCTTACCTCAGTCAGTGAGGACAAGTCCTTTTATATATGGGTCATAATCAGAAAAAGTGTACTTTTTGTGTCTTTTCTTGTCCCGCTACTTTGAATGCGTTTTAAAAATACAATGTTAAAGATAATTTAAATATTTTGCCATTTATGATAAATTTATTTATTAACTTAAAGATTTTTGTAATATTTTAAATGTATTATGGCAAATAATAGTATTTTTAGTTAGTTGCAAAAAACTTTTCAAAATGCTTCCATACAATTTTTCGTGTCCCATTCACCACTTTACTTTTTAAGAATTGATTTGTTACGAATATTTATGGTTTTATTTGATTTCAGATATGTTTATATTACTTTACTTTATGCATAATATCAAATAGAACTATTTTTATTGTTACATAATTTAATAAATAATATATATTAGTTAAGAAAATTTGTCCCAAAATATTGTCTTTTTGTTACTCAGGGTTAATAACGTACAATTAAATTATGAATGCAATTATTTTGGATGGTGTTTTATATTATTTTTTGTTGTGGCACCATATTTCTAAAAGTCAATGCTGTCGTAGCTACAACCAGTAGTGTTCTCGCAGCAGTTGAGGGGTTCAAATGTTTTAGAGGGAATGCATGAAATTATATCTCAGGGTTATAAACGGCTTTTATTTTGGTAAGTATTCTATAATTTCGTTTTCTTGTTTATATTATTTGCTTCTTTTTACAAAATCTCAAAAAAGAACTTCAGTGCTTGCACATGCAACACGTGGCTTATGAGCAAATATTTAAAAAGGTTAGAATTTCTCAGACTTCATTCTCAATTTCGTTATATTTCGTTACGTAACGAAATTGGGAAAATATGAAGCTTAGTTCGCTGCTTTTTTGTGAATTGATTACGGTGTTGTAATTAATTCGTAATATCACAAATTGTGTTTACTCAGGCCAACATTATCCACGGTAGCCTACAGTAGATCGGGTACTCAAAAACTATGTGCGAGGGAAATCCACCCGACAGCGACATATATAAGAAAAAAATTTTGCTGGCATATGAAAAAAACTATTAGTGACTTATCATAACGTAAAGTAACCAAAAATAATGATTTTTAAGTTTTTTGCTTGTTTGCTTGTTTGTCTGTGTTTGTGCACGCTAATCTCAGAAACAGCTGAACCGATTTAGTTAAAAATATTTTTTTATTCTTCCTGAAATTAGTTGTGATTTCGTGATTATTATTTTTTGATAAATATTTTTGTATTTTCAGTAAGCGTTATGGCTCCTATGTCAAATGCTGAAACACATAAAAGATATAGAGAACGTCTTAAAAAGACCAATCCTATTAAATATGAAGATATGCGGAATAAACACTTACAAAGAATTAAACTTAATCCCCGTGATAACGACTCAAATTTTAATATATTTTAAAGTGAATTTAATTTTATCATTAACTTTGTGATCTCTAACTAAAAATATAAGTTTATTACGTTACGAACTAGCATTATTATATTGTTAATATTGCCAGTTTGTTATGTTTTCTTCTTACATTTATAATCAGTTACTTCGACGATTGAATCTTTAAAATTTTGGTCTGTGTCTCATTAAATAAAAAAAACGATAGTTTTATTCATATAATATCGTTATTTTGTTGTGTATAATGCCTTATGTCATCAGTTTCGTAACAAACATTATCAGTATTGTTACTTATCAGTTACGTTACGAATTCGAAAATGTCCACTTTTCTGATTATGACCCATATATAGATTATTTAATTAATAATGTAATATTGTCTTTCAAAAAAATCTTGGAAATTTCAGACGACGCCTAAAAGCTCTAGGCTTTAGGGTTCAAGATATAAGCATTGAAATAACCATATTGTAAACAACTTAAAATTTTATTCCTTACAACCTATTACTTGCTATGCGTACATCTAAAATTCGTATTCTGACACGTAAATGTAAATCTTCGCAACAGCGATGCCCCCGAATTGCCCACGACTGTACAACTCCATGGAGAGTTCCAACTCTATACTCTGTGGTCCTTCTAGAGGTCGAACTAGAGACATTACTGCTTGGTTTCCGGTTTGTATTAACCTAGAAATAAAAAAAGGTAAGTTATTTTTTTCTTAGTAACTTAGTTAAAGGTCAGAAGTATTTGAGTAAGAAGTCTAACTTGTCATACTCTCTATATTGCCTCTGCAACTTTGTCTTTTTCTTTTTTATCTTCTTTTGCTACCAGACTTTAAAATTCTATATTAAAGCCTTAACCTTGTGCAATTAAACACATCCCTACTGCATTCTCAATAAACATAATACTCATGGAATAAGTTGTAATAATAAATACTTACAAAAATGCATTAATATCAGCTTTCTGCTTAACAGAGGGAGGTGCATCCACATCGACGACTCGCAGTTCAAATCTTATTTTAGCGTATGGCCATCCGGGTCCACGCATTGTGAACAAATCAACCTAATGTTGAAAAAAATATATTTGAATATTTTTAACATATTTAAAGTGTTATTCGACACTTACCGAAGAAAAAAATATTTTTTAGAAAAATTTGAATGTAGCTAGATTTGAACCCGCACTTCTTGGAAACCGTCAAAGCGCTCTGACCACTAAGCCAAACGTTCTTATCAGGCTACGTCAAAGCTCTTATACGCTTGTTACAACTTATTTAGGATTGAATTTTTTTATACGTTTTCTAAAAAAGTGTTATTCTACTAGTGTAGGTAGAATAACACTTGGAAAGTACAATATTTAAAAAAACACAAAAATTTTAACGTTCTAACTTTAAAAACAACATTATTAGTTATTAATTATAACAAGTTAAAAAAAACTAATCTAAATATTTAAGTCAAAACCTTTATTTACCTTAGATTCAGGAATATATAGATTTGAAACGAAAGTGATGTAATTATATGAGTACGTGCTGGGTTGATGTGAACACGCCCAGTCCGCTGGTGGGCAATATGTTTGTATTTTTGTACAACGACTGAAATAAAGAAATATACACAAAAATCAAATACATTTTTTTTTTCAGGATTTTGCAACAATCTTAGTGCTTTTGTCATACCACTTCCTAAAATCTCTAACGCTTCCAATGTCACTGATTACCGTCCTATATCTATCCTTCCTGTTCTCTCTAAAGTTCTTGAATCCTTAGTCAACAACCAACTTTACTCTTTCCTCTCATCCAACAATCTTTTATGTCCTTTTCAATCTGGCTTCCGTCCTTCTCACAGCACAGTGGGAGCACTGCTGAACATTACGGAGGACATACGGTGTGCCATGGACAATACCAAACTCACTGTCATGGTTCTGCTGGATTTCAGCAGTGCTTTCAACTCTGTTGACCTCGATATACTTCTTGGCACTCTTCGGGCAGTCAATGTTTCCTTCGAAGCTGTAAGCTGGTTTCGTTCTTACCTCTTCGGACGCCGGCAATGTATAAAAGCAAATGACACCACGTCGTCATGGCTTGATCTCACTGCCGGTGTTCCCCAAGGCGGCGTTCTTTCCCCACTTCTTTTCTCTATTTTTATTAACAACATCTCTGGAGTCATTACTTCTCCCTTCCATCTGTATGCGGATGATTTGCAACTTTATCGTCACTGTAGCTTAAATGATCTGCCTGCAGCTATTGAAGGTTTAAATAGCGATCTGTCTGCTATACAAACTTGGGCTGATTCTTTCGGTTTATTGATCAATCCAAAAAAATCCCAGGCAATTGTGATAGGTAGTAGCAGACTCAGATCTAAAATCAACTGGTATCTCGTCCCTGCGATTCAATACTCAGGAGTTACAATTCCTTTTTGCGAAAATGTTAGAAATTTAGGGCTTATAATGGATTCTAACCTCACCTGGGCACCCCATATTAATTCAATCAGCAAGCGCATGCATTTCTCTTATCATACTCTTAGGCATCTCCAATACTTCCTTCCTCACAAAACCAAAATTATGCTAGCGCAATGTCTTCTGCTTCCAATACTCGACTATGCCGATGTTTGCTATTTGGATGTGACCGAGGAGCTACTTAACAAATTAGAGCGTCTTCAAAATCTGGCCATACGCTTTGTTTACGGCTTGCGTAAGTATGACCATGTCTCCCATTTTCGAGCTCAGCTTAATTGGCTCCCAATTCGCCTTCGCCGTGATATGCACATCCTTATATTCCTTTTTAAAATCCTGAATTACATGAATTATCCTGTTTACCTGCGCTCCCGCTTTAATCTGCTTCCCTGTCCCTCACGCTCTAGGCGTTCGTATGTCATTCCGATGTTGGACGTACCGAAGAGCAATACCAAATTCCTTCAAAAATCCTTTACAGTATATGCCGCATCCCTTTGGAACCAACTTCCCAATCCTATCCAGAAAAGCCATTCCCTAAAGTCATTTAAATCCAAACTTAAAAAACATTTGCTTAAAAGTGTACGTAATTAGACATAGCTTTAATCAGTGTTTCTAGTATATATTATATATATGTATATATGTATGTATGGGTATATATTATGTATGTATTATATATGTATGTATATGTATATATAGTCGATTTAATATTATATATAATTATATATTTATAACTTGTGTATGTATATATATATTGTAGCATGTATTATGTATATAATGTGTTAGTTAATATATATAATTTTCTGATATTTTAATTTTTTTTTTGATTGCACTGAGTTGTTATTCCGCTGTTTGGCACTCATCCACTTCCATAGGTTGGCTGGAAGAGATTTCTTTCAGAAATAAGCCCGCCATTGTAAACTTATCTTTTTAACTGTTTTCTTACTTTTTTCTTACATGTGCAATAAAGAATATATATATATATCTTTTCAGATTTTTTTCCTGATCGAACGGTACGGATTTCATAATTCTAGGTCAAGCAGAAGTACTTAATTAATTTTAACTCCAAGAGTTTATGAGATAAAGGCTCTTGACAGACATACAGACGGACGAACGGACAACATAGTGATGTTATAAAGGTTCCTTTTTTCCTTAAGAGGTACGGAACCCTAAAAAAGGGGAAAAGGAAACCTATACTTACTGTCTACTCTCCAGTTTATATCCAGGTGGACAAGTAATCTTTGGACATCGATAACCGCCACGGGTGTTTAAACAAACGTAACTAGAACCTTCATATTGTCCGCCGCTCTCACATAGCGCTTCACCGGTTTCACATTCATCTATATCTGTAGTCATTTAAAAATATGGTATTTCTTTTTTTTAAATTAAGTTAAGACACTCTATTCCCCACGTATCGTCTAATTTTTGAGACATTGTATGTGGAGTGTATATAATATTAAAAAATCAATATTTTTATTTAATTATTTCATATAAAACGTCTGGGTTCCAATTCAATCGAATATTGAAGCCGTTTTTTTATTTGGCATAAGCAAATTATTATTATTTCTCAGAATTCGTATTAGTACGAGCTATAACGATATATTAAGTAAAGAACAAAATATAAAACATTTTACCAATACAACTTCTTCTGTCCTCTGAGAGTCTATATCCAGATGGGCAGGTACATCTAAAACTGCCGGGCTCGTTCACACAACGTCCAATACACAAGTTCTTGTGTTTAAATTCCGTACATTCATCCCTATCTGAGCAGGTTCTGTGAAATTTAATACAAAAATACTTAATTTATTTTCTTTTTAAAACATCTTCACTTGGCTGCAGTGATATTATTTTTCTTTTTTAGCTTCACGCACATAGCAGAACAGACAGGGAGAACCAGGGAGCCTAGTGTCAAGACACTCCGTTCCCATTAAGACATATTCCCACAGACTTCAGTGAATGTTTTTACCGACGCTTAGCGGAAATCTATTTAAAAACAAGATTACTAATTAGGTCATTAAAGTCTAGCACATTTCTTGTGTATCATTTTCAAAAGAAAAATCTTATTTTACCTATTATCAGCATTTATTCTATATCCTCTATGGCAGGAACATCTATAGCCGCCCCATACATTATTACAGCGTTGCTGACAAAGCTCTCCCTGACGTGTGTCTGTACATTCGTCTACATCTACGCACACCTAGTATTAAAAGAATATAATGTTATATAATGTTGAAAAATTTATTAATGATATCATTAAATATTAGTTAATTTTTCCTTTATTTGTTTTGCCAGGACTCACTTCGTGCTAAATTTCATAGGTCCATTAAACCTATGGGTTTTGATAACGCGACGAATTTCATACAAAATTCAGCAAAATCGATGCAGAAATGCATGGTATCTTTAGAAAAACTCTAAAAGAATATACGAGAAGCTTGATTGTTATCTCTGTGCTTGAAGGAACCATAGATCTAAATATTGAATATTAATTTCCGCTTAATACCTCTTCGTAATATCGAGATAAATGGTCCAGACAGACGGACAGACAGACAACAAAATGATTCTATAAAGATCCATATTTACCTATTGAGGTACGGAACCCTAAAACAACTAAAAAGATCTTTTTATTTATTTACCTTATCATTTACAGGCGCAGATTTGAACCCTTCGTGGCATCTGCATTGGTATGATCCTACAGTATTAATGCAATCTGCGTTTTGAGAACATATCGGCTGAAACAGCAAATTTATAATTTAAATTATTTTTTCTAAAAAAACAATGTTTAAGTTAATAAGAGTAATATACTATCACATAAAAGAAAATATATAAAGTGATCAGTAGCAAAGCGCAGCGTTGAGTTCCACCACTGAACACACAGTACCTCCAAAATTTGGCGGAAAATAGGAACGGAATGTCTTAACACTAGCAACTCTCCGCCTACCCTGATGTGCGCGGGATACAGCGTAAAGGTGAATAAAAACTTGTTGTAATGCTTAGATATTATAATAGTTTATAAGCATAAAAAATTTAAAATAATCCTTACAATACTTCCACCAAGAGCGCATTCATCTATATCCTCACATTCATGGTCACCCACTAACTTATGCCCTGCGGGGCAACTGCAGGTATATCCGCCGGGCAAGTTTGTACATATCTGTAGAGGACCACATAAAGCTTCGCCTGTTGCACATTCATCTATATCTGAAATAGAAGTTTTATTTTTACAGATGATAACAAGTCAACACGTCAACAGTCAACAGTGCTGCGAGGTGCCCAGTATGCTTGCCTCAACGACTTGCATTTTGAGTATGGTAAGACATAATGAAATACCTTCACAAGTCTTATCTTCTCCAAGTCTGGTTCCCCACGGGCAATTATAGACTGATCCTTGATCTTCAATTTGTGTAATTTCCGGTTCAGCTATTTTCTTGCCACCTTTTGAAGTTGGTATTATATTTTTAGGATCCATTGGAGTATATGCTGTAAAGAAAAGATATTGTCAATCTCTTTAGTAGGTAATATTCTTTTTTATAGAGTTAGTAGTGTCCATCGTAGAGCAGTATATAGACTTCTGTCAGAGTGTGTTCCGGCACGGAGTGCCTTAACATAAGGTTCCCTTTACTTATCCAGCTATTTGTTAAAAAGAGCAAAACTTTTTAGAGTGACTAAGAAAATAAAAAAGTCATTTATATTTCCTTATAAACATGCTTAAGCAACTCTTGTTTACCGCAAGCGCTCTGACCTGCCTCTCTGGCGGGGTTCAAGTCTAAGTCTAGCTACGTCCAAAACTCTTATACATTTTCTAAAAAGTAAATACTCACATGGTATATTACCATATCCCGGTGGAAACTTTCCTTCGGTCCACTCTGGCACACATTTATTTCTATGACGATCGAACGTCCAGTTCGGCGAACATTCACAACGATAACCGCCTTCTGAGTTAACACAAATTTCTACGGAAGCGCAAGTTGCTTGACCGTTTGTGCATTCGTCAACATCTTGAAAGAATTAAGAATCAATTAAATCAGTTTCACGTTGTATCCCGCTCACAGTGCACGCAGAGGGAACCTAATGTTAAGATACTCCGTTCCCTACTTTCTGCCGAATTCTGGAGGCATTGTTGCTATATTGCTATTAATAAATATAAAAAAATAAATTATAGTGATAAATACCTTCACATTTTCCAGTTTTTGAGTTCAAATAAAAACCGATGTCACATATATTTCTCGGTCTAAATGGTCTTGAAGTAAACTTTTGATCTGGATATTCCCAGAAGTAATCTACAATTTTAAATACACAATAATAAACTTTCACTTTGCCTGAGCAAATTTTAATTAAAGTTAAATTTATTTCTATTTGGGTTATGGGGTTAGACCCTTAAAAAAATCTTAAGTATAAAACCTAATATGTCATATGCAGCATTGCCCGCTTAATCTTTGAGTAATATTTTATTAAAAATACAAAAAGTTTGTATAAATTATAGCCTATATATTATTCTCATGTATAAACTATATAACTGTAAAGTTTCACCAAATTCCGTTTAGTAGATTTAGCCTGAAAGTAGAACTAACGTCTATCCTCATAAACTTTCACATTTATAATATTAGTAGGATTCTTACTTTGGGTACTCGACGTAGTTGGTGCTGGAGTGGTACTTGTGGTAGTACTAGTGCTCGTACTGGTACTGGTACTAGTGCTAGTGGTACGTATCGTACTGGGAGTACTAGGTGTAGTAGACGTTGTAGTAGAAGTAGTTGTAGATGATGTCAAAATTAGTGTACAAGCTCCAGTGGATAAATCTCTACGGAATCCATAAGAGCAATCGCAAAGGTATCCTCCCATTGTATTTCGACATATTTCTGTTAAGCCTGAACAGCTGTGTTTATTTGTGGCACATTCGTCGATATCTGGAAAATATAATTTATAATTGAATTGAATATTTAAAATTTAGAAAACAATACTCTACAATAAAGATGGACAAATGTTTTTAAAATATACAAAAATTTGAACGTATAATAAAATTTGAGGTCTTTTACTACATTTTCGAGATATAGTAAAGGAATTAAACGCCGCACATTGTCTTCTTACGAGAGCTAAGAAGATATTTCATTCCTCCGAATTCCTATTCGGGAGAATTATTCCAATTCGTTAATTCCTAATTAAGCCTGCGGCCGCCGTTTAGAGTCGAACGTTGTGCCACGGCGCCCCGTTAGTCTCATATATAACTTTAATAGTTTAAAGATCTTACCAAAAC
Organism: Heliconius numata; assembly: GCA_016802625.1. Taxonomy (NCBI): domain Eukaryota; kingdom Metazoa; phylum Arthropoda; class Insecta; order Lepidoptera; family Nymphalidae; genus Heliconius; species Heliconius numata. Next base: position 4 of record JAEBDU010006944.1, on the reverse strand, counting down.
AAGC
>JAEBDU010006943.1:0-26884 GCA_016802625.1 Heliconius numata | reverse complement strand
ATCATTTTTAGTTTTATATAATTTAAAATAATTTGTGATATTTTTTTATCTCTAAAATTTCATTTATTTTTTGTAACTCAAATAATTTATAAATGTTTATAAAAAAAATGTTGGCCTTGGTTAGGAAGATTTTTTAAATTAAAAATTAAATCAGCTTGATTAACTAGAAATAATTTGGAACTAGGGCAATTTATATAGTTTTTTATTTTAAATGTTGACCTAGTGCACTTTTCCAACATTTTTTGTATGACTGGCACAGAGAACCTAGTGAAAAGTGACTATGTATTTTATTATGCACTATTCTAGTGTTTAGTAATTTTATTTTGTATTAATTTTTATGTGGCCTACAGTTTATAGTGTATATGCGAGACATTCGAATAATAATTGACGTTGTTATAAATTTCAATAAAATTATGTAAATTAAACATTTAAGCGTATATTATTGTACTATTTAAATGTTTGGGTTTGCATTATTTATAAAAATTTATAAAAATAAAAAGATTTCAATCCTACATTGTTTATTAATGCAACACCTGACTCCATTATATATATTCGTACACTTAATAAATTATATTAAAAAAAAAGCGAATTACGTAAAAAAATAATTCTTATTCACTATCAAGCACGCAAGTCTCCAATTTTAAAAAATGGAAGGTAAAAACCAAGTACTAATCATTTAAAGAATTATATTATATTCGAGGTATATTTATAAATAGTAACCGATCCTTTCGCGGCTTCGCTCGATTTAACTACATATTTATTTACTAATTTGAATTATTAAATAAATTTAAATTAAATTTTGTGTTCTCGCAAAAGTTCAGAAAGCCTTCCTTCAGGGCAGCCATGACTAGTTGGCCGTACTTTACTACGATTGCAGACTTAGCTCACATGATATCGCGGACCAATGATTATCTACACTCCATGATGTTTGAACAGGTTGTAATACTCCGCCAAAAATACATAATACACAAGCTATAAACAAGCGTATTACACTGTTCAAGAATATCTAGAGGATAAACATGTATGGAATTAATGTCTATTGAATGTAATGCAGGATAGCTGCCAGCAAATGTAATAGATTGTACCATTGATTTTGAAAAGAGCAACTGTTGAGTTTCTTGCCGGCTCTTCTCAGCAGAACTGCCTTCCGAACCGGTGGTAGCTTTTTGATCATATGTTCATTCGACGATTCAAAAGTGCTTATAATAATTGCCTATTTGAATAAAGAATATTTTGAATTTTGAATTGAATTTTTAACAGTATGTTAACGTGTTTAGAATTACAAGAGGCACGAGCAGGATGCGATTTGGAGTATTCACGTCACGAATTGAATCGCATTGTAATTTTACATATACTGTACTTTCTAAGTATTTAAATTCAGATTTAATTCAATATTTTAGCTTTTAATTTTAGTTTATTTATTTAAATTTATATTTTCATTATTTGCGGCGTTGATTTTCGCCACTAAACACGCAATGCATCTAGAATTCTGTGGAAAGTGGGGAACGGAGTGTCTTAATGCTAGGTTCCCTCTACCTATCCTGTGGTGGGATATAGGATGAAGCTGATTTAATTTTAGCTTAGATTTTTGGTACAGATAAAAAAGAGATTATTCACCTCAGCGGACGTGTCTTTTACTACTGTACAGAAAAAAAAATAGTATTCCAAAATTAAACTTGAAACGACGGGAATGACTTGGCTGACGCCCAGCGGCGCCGATTAGATGCGAGTGACAAGCCACTGTATACGAAGTCTCTCGCTTTTAGTATTATTATATACGTTGTTTTCTTTATTTATCTATCTTTATTTAACATGGAAGTTTCTATCTCTTGTATAGAATAAGGCATAATTGTTTTATTTATAATGTTTTAGAAGCGACATTTTCACTAGCAGGTACTGTAGGCAGAATGTAAAATATGGCTCAATCCGCTGCTGCAATGCGGCTCGAAACGTAAATACGAAGTTTCATCTCGAAATTTCATTTTGCTTTATTCTATATTGACTCCATTTAAAAAGTTATTTAATAATCCATTTTGCTTGATGAAGATTGTATTCGTAAATATTTGAATTATTCATTTATATTGAGAAGATGAGAGGATACGCCAGTCGTGGCGCTGAGGCGAAAAATGCGATTGTAAACGCGACAGGTTGTAGGTTCAATTCCCACTTGAGGAAATGAAATATTTGATACATTTATTCGCTCTGGTGTAGAGACAAAGCGCAGCATTGAGTTCTTTTACTTAACACGCAAAACCTCCAGAGTTTGAGACGTATTGTCTTAACACTAGGTTCTCTGCCTGCCTTGCAGTATGAGACTATCGAAAAATCGCTAAGATTGGCAATAAGCTGTATATTACATTACTTATAAGAGTAGATAGAGAGAGAGAGAGAGAGAGAGATCAAAGGTAAGTGTTACGTGAGCATTTATCACGATACATACTCGTATACATACATCGGCCTAGTGAACAAAGGAAGCTAACGCGGTCACTAGGAAACGTTCGCAAATCGGGCGGAAGCGACGAACAATGACGCGAACGAAAGCAGTGCTTCATGCAACAGTAATTGTAATCTTGGCACACGCGAGACGTAATTGGAACATAACCATTTAGTATTGTTAATTCGATTATATATATATATTTCTCTTTGTTTCTTTATATTGTTAACTAGTGGACCCGGACGCGGCTACGCCTGCTTGGACTATAAGAATATTTTCGTCGTCGGTCATACTATACCGCCCGTAGGCTAGGTCATTTCGAATCAGTGACATCTCCTTATGTTATGTTACGTCCATAATATCAAAATGTCGCAGTAGCGGTCGCGTAGCGACGACGGTTGTTATTAACATGGCAGAATAAATTGTATGTCAAATTAGAAAATGTTTTAATTTATTAGTATATATGTGTAATGTAATGTTATATAGCCTATAGCACTTCTGAAGAATTCAGCTTTCATACAAAACAAAAACATAGTATATCGGACCAGTAGATCCAGAGATCTTAGCGTTCAAACAAACAAACAAACAAACAAACAAACAAACAAACTCTTCCGCTTTATTATATTAGTATAGATGTGAGATTTTTTATTTCATTTATATAAATAATTAATTTTCTTATAAATAATATTCAGTTAACACATACAGTTCCACCACTCAGTAACTCGACACCACGTCTTGTTTCGACACCAGAGCGAAGGACTGAAAATATTAAAAATTTTATTTCGTCGAGTGGGAATCGAACCCACGACTTATAGTCTCGTGCCCCTTGCCGCACGATTGGACTCTAATGATTTTATAAAATTTATTCTAAACCATCTTAGACTATTTAAGAAAGAAAAGTTTTCTAAGATTGCGCTATTTTATCTCATTCACCAAATTTAAATGGGGCGCGAGAGGTCGAGAATTCGTTAGGCGGAATGAGCACAGCGAGTGCAGCTAATATATTAAACATCTCGTTATTACTTCAATGAAGTGCATACATTTCTTGAAAGCACTTTAATTTCTTAAGGGAAAACTGAAAATGAAACATTTATATTTTAAAGTTCTTAAGAATTGGAATAAATTATACAATTAAAAGTAAGATGTAATAATTATATTTGTACGTTGCTCTTTTGAGTTTTTTAATAAGATCTTTGATCTTGGCGATTATTAATCAATTTAAATTAAATTGTTTAGTAATATATATTTTTGTAACTCCAACGTTTCAAACACTTAGGAATTGTTCATAGTCACGGGTCTACCGGCGTTAAAAAGTTTCATTTAAAATAGATTTTATATGTTAGGATACAAAAAAAAAAGATAATCATTAATAATAACAAGCAGATAATCGAAAAGTTACAATAATATAAGAAACTAATTTTTATTTTTAGAAGTCAACGATAAAGATAATATTGTCTTTTAGGCGCTTGCAAAATGCAAACCTCAATTTCTCATAATGTATTCTCATTGATGTCATGCAAATTCGAAACTGAACCCAACACCAAATAAGCGAGCGAAGTCAAACGAATCATTAGGTGTCCTCGAGATTACAGTCAGACGCTATAATGGTTACCTTATATGTATGTTAATACTTAATTGATATATGATAGAATCTTAGCTTAGCATCTCAAGCGCCATTTTGTATATGTTTACATTGTATTTATATTTTAATGGAGCTACAATAAAATATAAATATAAGAATTGTTTATTGTTTTTGCCGAATGCCGTAGATAATGTTTATTTAACCACATCGTTCCCGTTAAGATACTTCCATTCCCCAAATACCGCCGAACTGTTGAGGCATTAGGTGTTATATAGCTGAATTTAACACAACCCTTTGCCTTGTAAGAAAACGAAGAAACGAAAGTAAGAAATTACAATACAAATAAAAGAAAAGTGAAAAAAATATATAGATATCACTTTAAAAAAACATGTATCACAAACTTATATTCAAAATGAGTGTATTTGCCAGAAAGTTAAATTTTTTTATAAGTTAGTACAACTTCCTGTTAATGCCTAAATTGGTAACCTTGGGAACCTTCGGTGGGCGTGTCCGACTCGCACTTTACCAGTTTTTTTTGTCTACGTCCTGCAGCCTCAAAGTTCGCTCTATTTCAAACAGAACATATTTTAACAATGAAACTTCAATAGTTTAAGAACTAAAGTTAATTTTCTAGTTAGTTTGTTTCCTAAGACTCAAGGTCAATGTGGAGATGGCATGTTCCACGCGATACTAGCAGAAGGCTTTATTGATGCGATAAGAATACCCTTATATTATGACGTAAGCTAGTATTTATTTGTAAATAAGCGTTTCTTGTAGTAATGAGTGGTCTAACAACTATAAAGTGTAAAAAGTAATTTGGAAAAATACATTTTATTATGTACATATGTATTTTTATATAAGACTAGCGACCCGCTTTGCTTTTCGCGGGTAATATATATATGAAGCTAATGTAAATATAAATGTAATGAAAGCGTAAAATAGGCTTCTTTTTAATATTTTATATATATTAGGTGATAATACAATAATATGGTATGAAGCTGCTCTGATGACGAAGACCGAAGGTGAGAGACGTCTGGGAAGGCTATTACTTAAACCGTATCGACGAAGCATGTCTTATTAAATTAAGATTTTTTTTGACAAAGTGTGATTTTTTATTAATAATAATTTTAAGATTAAATATTTATTCTTCTTCAAAATATAATAATTGAAAAAATGTTAATAATGTATAAAATAAGTGTATTAGAATTAAAAAGAAACGAAACTGAATAAAATTCCGTGAGTAATATGAATGAGCTCAACAGAGTGACATACTCGAAGTGAATTATTTAATAAAAGTTGCGTCATATTTATTAGCAAAGTTCGCGTAACATTCGTTATAACTTAATGTATAAAGTTTCTTATTCTATTTATTTACTATTTCCAGATACAGATCTAAGCATAGATGATATCTAAATTGTCACACGTATAAAATGAGGGCAAGGACAAAATTACAGATAATATATATTTTTTTGATAATATTTTTCTCATGTGTTTAGAAGATACGTATAGCAATTTTTTATTTTTCATCCATAAGACCCGTAAACTTAGATTTGTGGTTGTCGGTTCGATTCTATTTAACCGCAATAGAAAACATGGTACGGAGAATAATTTTGTGACACTAGATTCTGAGTGCTCAGCGATATACGGATATTTTTCATAGATTAAAAGTAATCATTTTAAAAAGCAAAAATAAATCTATCTACCAATTAATTTTACAAATATGTTTATACATGTTTTACTCAAGAATTTTAGTCCAATTAAAATAATTACATTCAATATTTTTTATCTGTATTTTTAAATTACAAAATGACATTTGAAGTTCGATAAGTTCATAAAATCTCTTAGTAGGTATATTCTAAAAGAAAATGGCCCGGAGCTTACTCGAAAGTACTTTCACTTTCTCACAGATAAGCATGTTGTAACTCAATTTGTGCCGTGTCACGCTATGACGTGAGATTTTTACACACTTCAAGGTAATTAGTGTTTTAACACTCTCTGTCTTTTCAAATCAAGCTTTTCTAACTTCATGGTACATAATATTGTGTTTATTTACGTGAAATTTTGGTGCATTTCTAATTTTAAGACGAATATATCTAAGATAAATATATTTTTTTATATACATATGTATTATATTATGTAATTATAAAATTATATAGATATTTCTTTTTTTATTAAATTTATCAGGATTTATTAAATTTCACATACACTTTCGTTTATTTATGTAAAAAATATATTACAATAAATATACTTATAAAATAAGAAACATATTATCTACAAAATTAACTTAACTTTAATAAAGTCATTCACTATGGCGAAAATAACAAATCTTGTTTTAGCATTTAGCTAGAAAATCCTTAGAGGCTCTGCTTAGTGATAGCCAGGCAATCTTTGAATATTTAATTAATCTATAGGATTAAAATTTACAACGTAAGCGAAAAATTGTTTATAAATTGGATTTTAAATAAAAATTTAGTTAAATTTAGTAACTATTATGGGGCACAAATCAATTTGTTAATATCATGTTTTTTTTAATTTTTTCACTTATATACGAATAAAATAATTTTCACCAAAAATTGAAGTGAAAATCGAAATAAAATCGAATATTCCTTTAAAATAAATATATCTTTGCTACGCCCCTAGAAAATTGTTTAATTATAATGATCACAGTTTTCACTGAACCTAACCGTCCATTTTGTATTTTACAAGTGCTATCAGATAATTTTACCTATCAATTATTTCTACGTAAATTTACATAATGTTGTTATTGAAATTATATTTTATAAATTTCTACATAAAGAAGGGAAAATAAGGAAAGAATTTTATTACACTTTTGCCAAATATTCTTATTGAATTTGAAATGTTGATTTTTACAATAAAATATTATTATCAGATAAAGAAAAATGAGTTACATTGTTGTCTAATATTATAATGTGCAAAATGGAAAACTGTTTGTCTGTAAACGCGAAAGATTTGGATTCGATATCTATTTAGAAAAATTGAAAAATTGAAAATGATTATTTAAAGCTCTAAGTATATGTTTTTGTCACCGCTCTAATAAGTTAAATTTTCACGCGTTAAAACGCGGCGTTAAGTTCCGCAGGCCAATGTTTCGAAATCGGGAGGAACTAGGCGGTCTTGATACTATGCTTATACTGCTATTTGCGATAAGCGCTGGAGTTGAATATCGATTATATTATCTAAATTGTCAATATTCAAAAGTGGGTGTGTTGTACAAATATTTACTTCCAACTTAGATATTTTATTGTTTTTGGTTTATTATTTTATAATGACAAACTTTATATAATAGTATTAGGAACAAAAGCATATATATTAGTTATATATAGTTTATTCTTTTCTTTTATAAATTATAACAATTTCACCTGACCAAACAACCTGACCCGCGTTCCGAGAACATTTATCATTGAGCCGTGCGTCATATTCTTATCAATATCGGTTTAGTCCTTCACACTCAATGAGAAATACGAGTATAATGAACGGCTTGTCATATCTCTAAAAGATATTAAATGTAAATTGTTAACTTTGTTTATATTTAGATTTTTGTCGTTTCATTATCGTATTTCTTAAGATTGTTTAATATTCATTTGTATTTTGACCGTATAAAAACCGTATCTGTGACAAATTAAAAAATTACAATTGACATTTGATAAAATTGCTGTGACAAGTCTTCGGTAACAATAAGAAGAAAAAAACACATGTTTCAAATAATTTCTTTTTTTTTAGTAGAACTTCAGATTTTAATAAATACTACTAGTATTTTCCTTAATCCTGATTATAGAATTCAACGAACTTTCACAATTCTTCTTCAACTACAGAGATATTTCTAGGAGGCGTGAAACTGACGCAACTATTACAAGTAAGCAATATAAGCATACATTATCATAAATTAGTTAAATTTGTAACGTTTACGCAAAAGTGAAGTAAAATCATAGCGCTGATTATATCATATGAACAGACTTAATTATTAACCTAAAAGTTCACTTATTTACCTACAGTTCAGTTTTTTTTTTTTCAATTTATGCTTTATATTTAAAAATAGCCCGTCGTGATGCAAGGCACAAAAAATGCCAAAATGGACTGGAATGAAAATGGAGTGTCTTAACACTAGGTTCCCTCTGCATACCTTACTGCGTGAAGGTGAAGCTGATGAAAAATAAATCTTAATATTAAGAAAAGAGCTGTAATATAGTTATAGTTCAATTAACATGCATCTTAGGTTACCTATAGGTAAAAATGAGCAAAAAGAAACTCGACATCGTTTTTCCCACCATTTCCTCTGTACCACCTGTAAGTAAACGAGATTCTGATCGAGATACAAATGATAATCTAATTCTTACAAAAAACTTGTGTCACACGCAATTTGTGCATATCTCACGCGATCTACATTTACAGAACAATGTGCACTTAGATGAGACAAAGAACAATAAAACCTTAGACACCTATTATACACCTACACCTGCACCTCCAGCTCCAGCTTCGTTCCTCGTTCGTACGTTCATTCACTTGTCTCAAACACTTTCCTTAAGTGTGTGAGCGTGCGATCTCGGTCATTTACGAAAACAATGGAATGGTCGAATTTTACAGAGTTCAAAGTTCTGTCTGCATAATGCTTTCTTTGCACGTAAAGTATTTACTTAAATAAAATTTAAGTAAAAATCTTATTTCATGTTATATAGGTATTGGATTTTTTATATAAGTACAACTAATAAGTACTGAAAATAATTGATTGAAAAAAGTCTTAAAAAACGATGGCAAATTATTTCACATTCAAAAAATGAAGCTTGTAACTACTTCAATGAATGAAATTATTTGCCTATATATACACTACTCATAACAAAATAAGGGCCACTGCAATTTTCTAGTATATTTATGTGTTACTGGGACTTAGGTATTAGAAAATGATGAAGTTCATTAGCTTTACCATTTTCTAATGTAATTAACTTAAAATTTAATTAAAATCGATCCAATAAAAGTAACATAGAATTTTTTTATATATATACTTACCCGGTACCTATAAATTTATATGGCGGAAACAAAAGGACCCAATTGTAACTTTTGACAGTACTTCGTACCTCGGTTACCATATTTAAGCCTCTCAAGTCGCTGACCGTAATCCACATTACACGAACAAGGTCTTTAATGTAAGTCCCATGGCTAAACTTCATTGATGTCATTTTATAGCATTGTTATTACGATTTCGTGATACAGTTGTGACTTTTGTACTTGTAAATTGCACGTAATTTTGATTGATTTATTAATACCTAAATTATTTAATTTGTAGAATTTTAATATTAAAGTATTTTTTAATTGTATAATTACGAATGGGATTATATTTTTAGATATTTTTTTTAAATATAAGTAATGACATGAAGATGACATGAACAATGATAATAAAGACTTGAAGATCAAACTCAGTGGCGTTCCAATGACTAATTCGAAATCAGACTGAACTGTAGGGCGGTGCCATATTGGTCACCATCATCATCATCATCATCAACCAGCCATCTTTTGTCCACTGTTGGACATAGGCCTTCCCCAATTCTCGCCACCACACTCGATCCTCAGCTTTTCGGACCCATCCGCTTCCCGTCAACCTCTTTATGCCGTCGGCCCATCTGGTAAGGGGTCGTCAATATTGGTCATACTACAAAATAATCAATTTTTAACAATTTTATAATGTTATAAAATTAATAAAAATGTTAATTTATTCATTACTAGCGATCCTCTCGGAACTTTGCACAACACGCCTTCGTTCCATTTAATAGACGTATTTTTTAAATAAAAAACCTATGTCTTTTCTAATACCTCTAAGATCTGTACAAAGTTACATGATAATCGGTTAAGTAGTTTTAGCGTGAAATCATAACAAACAAACTTACATTTATAATATTAGTATGATTATAAAAAAAATATATTTGTTCATTTTAGTTTTGCTGTCACAGAAATGCATCTTCCACGAATGATACTTCAGCGTCCAAGAGATCGTTAACGACCGTGAAGCAATTTATTTACGTTTAACTTACATATGTTGCATGTATATTTTACTTTCATATAAAGTGGAAGCCACTCGTGGCGCAATGGCACGAAGTGTGACTGTAAGCGCAACTGGCTTTGGTTTCGATTTCCACTCGAAGAAATGAAATATTTATTTAAATTTATATTTTTATTTCTTCGCTCTGGTGTCGAGGTAAAACGCGGCGTTGAGTTCCGCTATTCAACATGCAATGCCGCCGGAATTCGGTGGCAAGTATAAAAAAAGTGAAACTTTTATACTATGCATAATTAAGGCTCATTTTGCGTATTAAGTAAATATTAACGTCAAGTATTATAATATTACCTCCAATTGAATTAAGAATACACGCTTTAAGGCGTACAAAGTTCAAATAAAGGTTACCTTTACGTAATTCACCTCTGAAACTTTGGTAAAAGTAATAAATGAAACACACGCGTTTATTATTTTAGCTTTAAGCTATATCCTGCCCATATCAGGATAGGAACCTAGGAACCTACTGTTAATACTCGGTTTCCTATGGACACTTCCGTTCCCCATTTATCGTCGAAATCTGGAGACATAGTGTCTTGAGTGGCGGAATTCAACCATGCCTTGATACCAAAGCAAAGAAACGTAATTACTAATAATAATTAATAGTTATTTTTAGTGAAATATTTATTTACGTTTCTATTACCATTTCTTCGTTTTGATGTCGAGGCAAAGCGCGGCGTTGAGTTCTGCCATTCAACACGCAATGCCTCCAGAATTCGGCAGGAAGTGGCGAACTGTGTCTTAACATTGGGTTCCCTCTGGCTACCCTGCTGTGTGCGGGGTACGGCCTGAAGCTGTTTTCATTAATAGTTTTTTCCAATGACTGGGCATCGAACCCACAATCGTCGATCTCATTAATAATACGAATTATTAACAAAATACACGCATGAATGAGCGTGCGCCCGCGCCGGCGTGGGCTTTATGGATAATTGACCGACCATCTGACACTCTAGCACTTTGCTGTATCGGAATACATATTCATTTTGAGAACAGGTATTTCTGCTTAAGTTATGTAATTGTATTTGTATTACATTTATCAATTGTAAGTAGATGTTATTTGAGTTGGCGACGGTTGTAGGGTCGATTCCCACTTACGAATGAATTGTTTAATATTTTCATTGCTATCTACTGGGAAATAAGACAAAACACGCAGTTGATCTCTTCCACTTAACAAATTATGCCTCGAAAATTCTGTAGAAAATGAGGAACGGTGTGTCTTAACACTAGGTTCCCTCTGCCTACTCTGATATATATAGGATACAGCGTGAAGGGTAACAACGAAAGAGAATATAGATGTAAATATTAAGATTTTGATATGATTTATCTAACATAACTGAATGAAAGTCATTTCCTCTGTAGATTGACTTTTTTAAAATTTTAATAATCTCAATAATTTACTTTTAGATAATTCTATCGAGAAGCGACGACGCTAAAATAAATATCATATTCATGAAACGGTCCACCGCCGGTTATTGGTGAATGTAATAAATTTTGTACGGAGGCTAGATTGATTTGTCGCTACCCTTTTCTACAAAATTTAAGCCTATATTTAATCAAGTATTATATAAAGTTTTATCTATATATATAAAATCGAAAGGTCACTCACTCATCACGAAATCTCAGAAACTACAAGTGTTAGGAATCTCAAATTTTGCAAAGGGGTCACTTATAGGACGTAGGTGCTCGCTAAGACGGGAATTTGCAATATTCGATTTCTAAGGGGTTGTTTTTGGGGTCGAAAGTTTGTATAAAACTTCGTTACTACAAATGCTAGGAGTCTCAAATTTTGCATAGACGTCACTAGGACGTTGTCATGGAGACAGAAATTAATAATAACATAGTTCACGCGGGTGAAACCGCGGGCGGGCCGCTAGTATATTATACACAGATACATACACTTTCAATTTGCACATTGCATATTTTTTTTCTTTTCAATTAACTGAGTTTGATTTCATGAATTTCTTTAGATTCTAGGATTTTGAAATACTTGTATTGATTGAACAAAATATAAAAAGTTTCGATAGCTCTTGCAGGAGAATTTATTATATTTCTTATACGAAGCTTTTTCTACTTTCACGCTAAAACTTATGAATCTAGATCTAGCTGAAACAATACACTTTACAATAATATGTCTAATACAACTTATATTAAAAAAATATATATAATATAGCTATAAAAAAATAACTTTCAGCGGGCGAAGCCGCGCTAATATTTCTTTTATGTTGATACGACGGCCTTTATATAGAGCAACTAATAACAATTATTATATCATAATTAGAGTATCAATAAATCGATTTATCTTATCATTTATAATCGAGGCGCGTCAACAGACCGCCCACATAAACACAACACTATTATATTATCTACTGTTTCGTGTTGCACTGTTATCTGTACTGTGAGGCACCTCACTATTTATTGCTAAACTGTCGGCGTGTTCTAGAATGCGGGCGTTTAGCTACGGAAATAAATGTGGTAGGGTATAACGTTGTAAAATTTTAACTATAAACCCATTTCAGAAATTGCTTTTTATTTCTTCTCCTACGAGTAGAGTTGCTGGAAGTTTTCTACCTAGCACGGTTATTACTTATTACATTAGTAAAAGAATACTGGGAAAGATACTTGCAATATTTATTATAAGACTACAGGGAATATCTGGATTTTTAATCTTAATGTTAGAGTGCTTCTTATGAAAATATTTACTAAAAATATTCCTTTATTATTTACTTTACCGAAAATTAAAAAAGAATTTAATGTTACATTTACAATAAATTTACACAACAATAAATTTTCACATATAATAGGTTTTAACCAATGTAGAAGTAATCAGCAGGTTATTAACATCTATATAACAAATTGAATACATCTTTTAGACCCAAAATTGTCCACCTTTTAGACAAAAATTCATCATTTAGAAACAATTAAGAACATAACTCCATATAAAGGAGTGGCTGAATAATTCGTGTTCTGGTCTGAACATGGAGAGACCTGAAATTGAGGACCGAGCTCATAAATATCAATGTAACAATGCGAGTAATCGTATTGTTGCATTTGATTCACAATGCGCCTTTATATTCAAGTTCAGTCAAGGGCATTAGAGTGTGCGCTCTGGAATACAACGTGCTTTGGGGGATTTTAAAATTTTAAACGATTCGATGACGTACAATGTCTGTGGAAGTGATTTCTTTCTTGTGGAAGAGCTTTTAATAATACGTTTTTTGTGTATACGAAAGTTTATTATTTTGTTTTTTTTTATTTTTTTATTTGTGTCATAACGGTGCGGCTTTGGGTTTCGCAACTCAACACCCAATACCTTTAGAATTCGTTGGAAAATGGGGAGTGGAAGTGTCTTAACACTAGGTTCCCAGGTACCCTCTACCTACCCTGCTAGGTGCCGGAGTATCGAAGCTAAAAAGATGTGGTAACGGTATAATGATAACTACTAGACCAACTTCTTTTTTCTCAATCTCTTTTTTTCAAATCTCACCTCTTAAAAGATAAGTATTACATTTTATTTTTATATATAAAAATTGTATAATTAATATTTGTTTTAAAAAACATGCGCACAATAAAGTTGGTAGGCGTAATGTAAATAAAAAATATTATTTCTTATTTTGCATCTAGCTATCAAATATTCATGAAACAAACACTTAAGGCAACCCATGTAAGTAATAAGCTGAGTAGTTTCTTTTTAAAATGATTGCCTTTGTTTATAAATGAAAAGTAAAACTCGTTACTTAAAGAGATTTCGCTAAAAAGTAATATTTTATTCTAGTTATTTCTATTTATATCTTACAGTACATCTAACAGTCACTTAGTTATTATAATTCACGCGATTTATGACCTCTTTTCATAAATTAATAATAAGTTTAAGCTTAGCATTTGTAATATTAGATTTTGAATTTTTTTTTATTCATTTGTTTAGTAAATTAATTAGAAAAAATAAGTTGAATTATATGTACTTAGTGTAGTTCGTTAATAAATTGACACTGTCTATACTTATTTTTTTTAATTCAGCTGTATATATCAAGGTAGGCAGAGAAGACCTGGGAACCTAGTGTAAGACACTATCATTAAGACACTTCCGGAAACCACTTTCCGCCGAATTCTGGAAGCATTGCGTGTGTATTCAACGCCGCGCATTATCTCGTTACTAGAGTGAAGAAATTAAAATATTAACTATTTCAGTTCCTCAAATGAGAATAGAACCCGCAATCTGTTGCATGTACAGTCAACAGTCATACGCTGGCCTCGCTGCTTCATCAGCGATCATTTATAATAAAAAAAAATTATCTATTATAATTAATTTCATACTTATTATCTTACAAAATCTTTAGAATTTCTATTTTTCTGCTCTAACTCTTGCACACCGATTGCATTCCATTGTGCAAGCGGCCTCGCGCCCACGCCGCGTTACACCGCCCGCCTCCGTCTTACCTTGCTTTGCCGATCTTTGATGGCATGCTAGTTTAGGGATATCGTAGGCAGTAAATGCATATTGTTATAATATATTAGTGGTGGATACATCATTATTTATGGTCCTTTCACATTTTTAGGGTTCCGTACCTCAAAAGAAAGAAATAGAACCCTTGTAGCATCACTTTGTTGTCCGTCTGCTAAGAGCATTTATCTCGAGTTCGAGTGGATGAATCAATCTGAAATTAATATCCAATATTCAGGTCTATGGTTTCTAGGAGCACAGAAAAAATCAAATTTCTAAGTCAACAAAAATAAAAGATAGGAGCGTCTATGCATCGTTATCGATGCATTGTGTTTGAAGTTCGCCGCATAACGAAAACCTAAAGAGTTCTTGCCCTGGACTAGATTTATGAAATATAGCAAGAAGCAAGAACTTGCAGTACCCACAAATAAAGGGAAAAATCTAAAAAGTGAAAATTAATAGACATTTCATACTAATAATTCATATTGACATGAAAACCTGAAATAAGTACGGAACCCTCGGTATGCTAGTCCGACTCGCATTTGACCAGTTCATTTTTGATCAAAAAAGGTCGATAGTCACAACTCTAGGCCCCACTTCGCCTAAATAAAATAGAAACGTAAAATAGATATTTCCTTATAATAGGAATTTCGAATTAGAACCCACAGTCATTGCTATATCAGAGTTAGTTTATATCAGATTTTACAATAATAGTTGCAGTTAAGGTATATTTAACATTTAGTTGGCATTAACGTGATGATTGTAGACTGAATCCGATTATAATGTTAACCTGATATTTGAAAACTGATATTTAGCTAATGTATGTACCTAAATTGTTGCATTAAATTGCTGCATTCCACATATAGCGGGTTAGGCGAGGAATTATAGGGTTAAGACATCCATTCCACTTATTCCACACTATTTTCGATATATTTATGGCGGAACTTAACGCTGTGTTTTGCATTGTTACCACAGTGAAACAGTCATATTAATTGATTCACCCTTTCATCACACTATCGTATAATGAAAAAAATCTCTCCTTTTCAATAGATAAGTCAATAAGTAAAAATATTTAAGTAAAACTTATGCTCCTGGGTTCCAAAGAAAAAAAGAAAAAGCATACCTAATTAATAGAACTCAATGAATGAAAATATTTTTTCACTAATGACATAAAAAGTATAACGGCTTTAATTAAATAATGTATACAGGGAATGGTGGAAATTGAAAACAAAAGAAATGTGTCTGGATTTCCCCTACCCATTTGGGAAATAGCGTTTATTCGTAGAAAATATGAATTTAAGTAGAGTTTAAAATGTATAGGGTTTAAAGTAAATAATATATAAAAAAAATATCAACATTTCTTTTTGAAATCCTTAATTATAGTATAAATAATTTGCAGTATATGTTACAGTATTTTTTCTGAGCCAGGTGACAATTGCGGTGGTTATATTCTTTCTACAATGCTAATATCTTTCGTTTATACATACGTTTATTATAAAAAGCATAGAAATAATATAAGCTAAATAACAGTTCTACTTAAGGAAATATAAGTCAAAATATATAATATATACATATAAGAATCCCCGATTTTCAAAGCAATGACTCAGTTAGTCTGTCTGATTTTACATGCTCAAAGTGTACGTCAATGCGTGCGTGGCTGTCCATCTATCATTCAAATACAAAACATCAAAACCAGCTTCACGCTTTATCCCGCACACAGCATGGTCGGCAGAGAGAACCGAGTGTTAAGACTCTCCGTTCCCCACTTTCTGTCTAAATATAACAAGTAGGTAAATAATACTACTTGACGTTAAAACTGTGTCATAGAAACATTTAGACATTCCAGTGTAACGTTTCACTTGGTTATTATGGATTGGATCTATCGTAGGCTTAAAGTGCCTCTAGCCGCTTCAAGTGGGTAAGCGAATGGTTCTTATGGCCGATTTAAAAAGGAAATTTCGCATTTTAATATACTATAAAATATATAATGTCGAACATATTATTTTTATTCTTATAAATTTACTGCACATTAATTGAAATCCAGTCGTGGCGCAGGGGCTCAAAACGCGACTGGTTGTGAGTTCAATTCCCACTCGAGGTAATGAAATATTTAATATTTGTAATTTTTGTAAAGTCTGGTTGTAGCAATAGCAATGTAAAGCGCGGAGTTTAATTACGCTACTCAATACGCAATGCCTACAGAATGCGACGGAAATAGGAAACAGAGATTAAACATTAGGTTCCTTCTGCCTACCCTACTAAGTGCGGGATACTGCGTGAAATAGAAAAAAATAATAATATGAGCCAGATAATTTGATATAAAAATTTTGAAAAGATATCTAAGAAAACATTGACATATGTTTGACTATAATCGAGGGTTGTAAGTTAAAATCCCATTCAGTCATTCAGCCAATAATTCATACAAGCTAGTTATAAAACACAGAAGGCGAAATTAATGAGCAAATTGTATTAAATATATAACATACTATGTAAATGTTGACATATATAATACTATGTCAACACACGCCACTAAGTTTCTTGTTGGCTATCAACGTTTAATAACGTCCAAGACTTTTCCTCATTCTAAGTAAATATACTCTTAGAATAGACATAAATGTATGTAAATGTTTATGTCATCATATTATTATGATTGAAGTACTTAATATTAAAATTAAGTTAACCTAAAATATACTTCTTCTTCTTCTCCTCTATATATTATTATATTTTACTATAATCCTAAAGAAGATATTAACAATTGTACAAGATATTATCAATAAACTGCTATAATTATTGAGTGATGGACTCAACACGCAATGCCTCAAGAATTTGACGGGAAGTGGATATGGAGTTTTCGGAGAGAAAACATAGAAGCCCAGTGGAAACAATAGGTTCTTATGTTCTCTCTGCCTACTCTCCTATCAGCATAAAGCTTAAAAAACCCACCAACCCTAACCCCCAAGATTGATATGTAATTTCATAAATAGCGATATATCGTACAAGAGTCGCCTCTATAAGGCTATTGCGATGTAGGTATACTATCTAAAAGTCATAAATATTCTAGTAGATTTGAACGAGATTGGACGAAAAAGTTAGAAATAAAGTTAAAAAGGGATTTATATTTTACCTTGTATCTTGTTTAGAAACCTACAACCTTGTAGGGGCTTAAGAGAGATCGATTTTCACAATAACCTAACGTGCTATTGTAATTTGAGTGGGCGGTAAATTACTCTTATTAAATTCAATTTATTTATACTTATACTGTTAATATTATTAGACGTGGTGCAAAGTGTGACTGTAAAACCTACTGGTTGTGGGTTCGATTCCCACTCGAGGAGATGAAATGTTTATTCAAATTTATATTTCTATTTTTTCGCTCTGGTGTAGAGGAAAAGCGCGGTGTTGAGTTCTGCCACTCAACACGCAATGCCTCCAGAAATCGAAAAGTAAAAAGTAATAATAAAAAAAGTAAAATTAAGTTCTTTTTCAGACATAATAAAAACCTATTATAAACATTGAAATGAAAATGAAAAGTTAAGGTATTTAACTCAATGGAATTTATAATCTGTGCCATAAAGTATTTCAATTTAATTTAATAATATATGAAAGCGGTGTTCGTGTACTCGAGATAAAAATGAATGTATGAGTTTTTTATTATTTATTTTTTTATACGGCTCTTTAATTTTTTGTCAGCTTCACGATGTATCGAGCGCACAGTAGGGTAGACTGCGAGTACCTAGTGTTTAGACACTCAGTTTACCACCAGAGCGAAGAAATTAAAATATTAAATATTTACATTTCTTCAAGTAGGGATCGAACCTACAATCTGTCGAATTTACAGCTTGTGCCCCTGCACCATGATTTTCTTTAAATAGCTTTTTTAAATTCATAGATATAAAAAAGGCTTTAAAGGTAGGTAGTAAAATATATCGTCAATTCACTACGAAGAACGAGATTGAAATATGAAATTGATAGAGTATTTTTTTTATTATTATTATTGGCTGTATTTCAATCAATTAGATCGAACTCTTACTTAAGTTCCTAATAATTACAATATTATTAAAATATAATTAATATATTTAAGCAATGATTTCACATAATATTGTTTGTCAATTATTCTTTATTAAGTAGGTCTCTCTTTATATAGGTACTTGTTATTGCAAATATATTTTTTTTTTTTTCTAAGTACTTCACTAAGTTATTCTATTAAAAATATTATATCTACAACAAGAATCACGATATATTCTTATCTATCTATATATATAAAAGGACTTGTCCTCACTGACTGAGGTAAGACGCACGCACAGCCGTAACCGCTGATGATAGAAACGTGAAATTTGGACAGATGTTTACTTTTGTAATCTGGACATCCACTAAGAAGGGATTTTGAAAAATTTTAACCCAAAGGGGTGAAATAGGGGTTGAAAGTTTGTATGGGAAAAAAATTAAATCGGCACCGATTTTTATAAAATTTTAAATTTAGACTCTTAAAAATATTTTATTGAACATATGTTTCATGGTTTATTAGAATTCACCCCTAAATAAGCTAGCGAAGCTGCGCGCGTCCGCTAGTTATATAATATAAATCATACCTACATACGACGCCATAAAGCAATAAACTATGCCCCCATAAAGCTGGGTAATGTATGGTGATCTACTTACGGGAATTGAAAGGACTGGAATAAAGGAAGTGAAGTGGCTAGAGTGTAAGCTGAGCAGTGTAGTCCTTGCTCGCTTCTGATATATAATATTTAAAAAAAATACACTAAGGGTATTTTAATAACCTTTTTTTTGACACTGTAGACTATTTAGAGATATTTTATTTATTTAATAGCCGATTTATTATTTTTTAAATAAAGGTAAACGAAAAGAGAATTTCATTAAATGTTCAATGTTTTCATTTTACCCTACTGGTATTTGAATTATTATGTACGGAACAGTACGTTGGGTCAGTTAGGTATGCGTTACATCCAAATCTTACAATATGATGGCATTTGAAGTTAAAATATTTCCCTATGTGTTTTGTTGTTGTTGTTGTGTTTTTCTTCTGATATAAAAAAATAATAAAAATTATTCAGTCTTTATTTTAATGAGCATACGGAATCCATTTTTAATTGCTAAAAATGATACTTTGAAAATAATTACAAAAAGACAATAAAAATATTAATAAAGAGCTGGTGGTGTCGCAGGAGTACAGGAGTGTGACTGTAACGTGACGGTTGATGGTTCAATCTTTACTCGGTGGAATGTATTATATTTTTATTTCTTTCCTCTGGCGCCAAGGCAAAAGCACGGCGTTGAGTTCCACCGCTAAACACGGAGTGTCTTAACATTGAGTTTCCTCTACCTACTCCGCTATATATACGAGATACAGCCTAAAGTTGATTTATATATATATTTTAAATATTAATATGTAAAAAAAATACTTTTGTTTCAAATTTGAAAATATACAATATGTATTCGACATTTCAAAATATAATATAAAAGGCAGGAATGCGAGCGTGGTCGAAACTGTTAGCGTAATGAAGATTTATATCGTCATAGTCGCTCTAGTGACGAACAACATAAACCAGTAATAGGGTAATCGAACTAAATGGGGAACTATTGTTGCTGTGGACTTATTTATTAATGCAATTAGATACTTATTACGCTGTTTGTAATCGAATTTATAGTAGCTAGCTTAGATATCTGTAGATATTATGAATTTGTTATAGATATTTATGGGTGAATTATACAAATTAATTCGGTATATAAATGATTTTTGAATTTATATAATTTTCAACATTCTTAGTAGTTTCATAAAATGTCGTCAGCAGTGGAAAACAGACTGTAAACGTAACACGCAGAGTGATTAGAAAATTGACGATGCTTAGGGAATAGAGTGTCTTAACACTACCCAACATCTTCTATTAAAAATAATAATTGTTAATTGCTATTATATAAATTGGACTTTATATTTTTTTTTTTATGATTATTTCGTGGGATTTTTTTACATCATAAAATAAAAAAAATAATAAGAAATAAAGCCAAGTGATCTCTAGGTTCGCTTTGTCTAGTCTACACGAACAATTCATGAGTAATATTATAATTAATTCAAATAAACCAAACAATAATCAAGTTAGATATCATCTCAAAACTTCAAATTCAATGGTATTTAATAATAACAAAGGAGCTCATGTCCGTTAATAATTTACTCTCGTTTTTATCTAAGAGTTAAATGAATGTATGCATATGCATGCTATACGTATGCATCTCATAAAGGGCGCCGACTCAAAACACTTTGTTGATATACAACATGCATAGAAGGCAGAGATAAAACTTTGACGTCAACTGTATTTTAAGCTTAATTTGCATGCTAGTGCACTGATTCCTAAATCTAAGGTCGTGACTTCAAATACAGAAGGAAGAAGCATTATTTTAAAGTCTCTATCTAATATGAGATCTGATAGGAGTGACAGATGTGCGAGTTGTTCGAATTATATGAAAAATATATAATTAATTGTTTAATACTATTTTTTTTTCTATAATTAAATTGGACATTTTGCAGACCAATTGTATTAAGTTTACTAATATATTGCAGGTGTTCGTTTTACGTGTCTGCCTTTTTATGTCTTGAGGCGAAACCTGTCTATTACATATAAGTAACTAAGTATTAAAATCATCTTAATTAACTGTTATTTATTATAAATAGTAAGTAAAACTCCATGTCTTACTTAGTACTATGAATTTCAATTTTAAAATATCATATTTGGATGGACCAATAAAAACGAAAAATTTATATGCATACAACTTTAGGCGCAGTGTTCGCTGCAGCGCCGTAGTTTCATTGATTTTTTATACAGTCCAAGACAAGTGGAATTGATTATAGTGATAAGCAAACAAGCTTTAGGCACAATTGTTGCTATCATATCATTGTCCTAAGTTCGATTCCCATTATGTTTTCCCACATATGAGACTAAATGAAACCTTCTTTTGGCCAGAGGCGAAGTATTGTGATATTGTAAATCACTACTCACAACTCCATAATTGTGAAAGTTTAATTATATAATATGTGTAAGTATAACACTTTTCCGTTTTACATAAAGTGACTGACGGGAGAACGCACAACCGACTCTAGTGTTAGCGTAGAGTTCTGAAATGTGGCATATGTTCGATATTCTTATTCGAGAGTTTTCTTAAATTCTAAGAGTGTAAAAAGAACCTCTCTCGAATATTATAAGAAAATCTCTGAATTTATTTTAAGTATATTTTTATGGAGATATAAATAATTTAATATATTTTTAAAAAAATATTTAAGTAATAAGCTTATCTTATATTTCACACATTGCAATACAATCTCGATTTTATACAAGGAATACTCCTTGTTTATCATGATAATACATTTGTATAATTTACTTATACCTATTTGCTATGTTGGGTGACCCAAACTTTGTCGGTTTTTCAAAGAATTAATTCAGTCGTTTCCCAACTGCCATACAATAGCGTCTGTTTCAGTTTCAAATGAGATTTAAATTAATGTAAAATTACGAATCATCATTAATCAACAAACAATAGTCACATAAAAACTAAGGACGTCAGCGAAGCGAGAGAGACTCCTTCCGTTGCCACAATGTTCTAAACAACTAGTTTTTACTCAATTTTATAAAATGGAAATGAGAAAAAAGAAGAAATCTTCTATATATGCGCATATATATTTATAATGTCTACAAATACTGAAGATATCTAAAGGCCAGTCGCGGCGCAGCAGTTCAAGCGTGATTCTGTAAGCGCGATAGGTTGTCGGTTCGATTGCCACTCGAGGCAATGAAATATTTAATATTTTCATCTTGTAACGAGGAAAAGCACGGCGTTAAGTTCCGCTATTTAACAAGCAATGATTTCAAAATTTGGGGAACAATGGGGGACGGAAGTGTTTTAATGAGAACGGAGTGTCCTGATGCAAGGTTCGACGAATCCCTCTGCTAAAAAAAACTTTGTTAAAAAAATGTCACTGCTCTGAGAAGATGTAACGGAATTTATCGTTAAATAAGTTAATTACGTCTAAATGAGACTCACTAGAATTTCTTTGTATCTTAAAATTAATGATATAGTTCGACATAAATAGAGTGATTAATTAATACCAAAAATAAATATGACAATGCAGTATACATGCTACTAAGGCCCTCTGTTTTTTGAATTCGATTGTTTCTCAAATTCCATTGTCTTTCACATATATTTGTTTTTCTTTGTTTTCAATAAACCATTCAAAAATATATAGGTACAAATATCTAAATACAAATTTATGCATATTACTAAACAGAATAATAATAAACTGAAGATAATAAAGGAATATTGTCGCCATTCAAAAACTTGTATTGTAAATGTGAATTAACTTTCCTTATTATTAAACTGGTGATTATAAAATTTATTACTTAATAATGTCACTTCAAAAATTCAATGTCATTGAGTCGGTGAGGTAGAGTTGCGTCTGCGCAGGCCTTGTTCTTATGTATTTAATACCTACGTTGAATGTATCGAAAAATAATTACTAAAGAATTATTTTTTACAATTTGTACACAATATTTTAAATATAAATTAGTCATATATTCCTATATATTTATATTATGTAAGAAGACGTTAATAATCGTGATTCGTGACAATTTCAGACAGTGTAGTCTATGTGAGTTATTTCTAGGATAGATCATGATGATTGGCATTTCATACTTACGTCATAAAGCCGAATAAGCTTTGTGTTTATTTTTTATTTTAACATAAAATGTTGAACAGAAGTATCTTAACACTAGGTTCCCAGGTTCCCTTCGCCTACACTGCTATGTACAGGATGCAGCGTGAAGTTAAAAAAAATCATGAAGAGTAAAGTTAAAAACAATGACATTTGTTTGTACGGAAATAGATTTATAGAATTTTAACACTATAAATGGCAAAATTAACATAGAATCCAATAGTAAGATAGTGGAATATCATCATCATGAGATTCGACAGTAACCATAGCAACCAAGAAATATATGTTAAAAACATAAAATCACGGAAAATAATAAAATGAGATAGGCTTAGGTTTATGAGCTTTTTAACTTTGTGCTCGTATAAATGCCTAGAGTTACCTGTGACTAAAAACTCAACAGCCAATGCTGTATAAGAACTGAAATTTATGCAAAATAAAATAGGCCGGGTCTCACAGACCCAACCCCGCTAACGCCGTGTTAAGTCCGTGGCTTAAAACTTTGCAATCATCCTGCATCCATACAACTTAGGTAGTATATATTATTTACATACTCACTATATAATTAAAAGTAGTATAACTGGAGTATTATTGAAAGTAAAAACTTAAACTTGATTTACCGTCTATGAAATACGGTAAACATCAACATTAATATATTTTCCTTTACGTAACAAAGAGCAATGTCACGGCGTATTGTATTTAACATGTAAGAAATGATTAATTATGAACATTTTTTCTTATATAAATTAACTAGCGGACGCGCGCAGCTTCGCTTACTTATTTAGGGGTGAATTCTAAGAAACCACAAAATACATGTTCAATTAAATATTTTTAAGAGTCTAAATTTCAAATTTTATAATAATCGGTGGCGTTTTAAAGATTTTTCCATACAAACTTTCAACCCCTTATTTGCACCCTTAGGGGAAGAATTCTGGAAAACTATGAAACACGTATTCAATTAAATACTTTTAAAAATCTAAATTTCAAATTTTAAAAATATCGATGCTGATTTAAATTTTTCTCCATACAAACTTTCAACCCCTATTTCACCCCTTTAGGGTTAAAATTTTTCAAAATCCCTTCTTAGTGGATGTCCAGATTACGAAAGTAAACATCTGTCCAAATTCCACGTTTCTACGCACAGCGGTTACGGCTGTGCGTGCGTCTTACCTCAGTCAGTGAGGACAAGTCCTTTTATATATATAGATATTGATTTAAGTATATATTTTATATAAAATACAGTACTTTTTTTACTTTCTTAAGCGTTATATAACACTTTAAAAGTGGTAAAACATTTAATTTACTGTTTTCAGATATACTGTCAAAAAAGTTAGATTCCCGCAAAATTGATTCAAACAAAAAAATCAAAAAGACGTATCTATATTTCTTTAGCTTTTCTTAACATTAATAATAGAACTGTACTACAGTAAAGATTTAATTAATATAATAATCCGTATAGTAGTTAGTTGTACGCAAGAAAGTATAACGTAGAACGTAGAACGTACCGTTGCGCCTGCGCATGTCAACGTGATGTAATTCGTGTTCGCGCAAGGTCGTCTCGCTGCGGAATGACCGGTTTTCTGATGGACAACCGATGTGAAAAGTTGTATTTTTAAACATCTATTTATAATATGGATATCATTTCGAAGGTTCATTTTGTTTTTAATGTGTATTTTTCATATAAATGTACTTATATAATTTAAAAAGAAAGAAGAAAAGAAGTATAATAAGTACGGTTTTAGAAAAAAAAACACTATGTCTTTGGCTCTATAATATGTTAAATATATAAAATTAATTTGTGATAATTTAGTGTAACTACTAGTGTACTATTATTTAAGTAAATATATTTTTTTAAGAATTTTCTAATCAACTGTACTTCCACAATATATTACGTAGTTCCTTTTCATTTCGATTACGGAAAATGTCATATTTATTTTATAAAGGATTGTCAATAAAGATATAAAAAACACGTTCGAATCAGCGAGGGCACAATAAATATGAAGCTCATCATTATTAAAATAACTGTAGAAACTTGTTATGTATTAGTATATTCATTTAATTGATGCCAGTCGTGGTGCAGGAGCGCAAAGTGTGACTGTATACGAAACTGGTTGTGGGTTCGATCCCCACTCGAGGAAATGAAATATTAATTTAACTTTATATTTTCATTTCTTCGCTCTGGTGTCGAGGTAAAGCCTGGCGTTGAGCTCCGCCACTCAACACGCAATGCCTTCAGAATTCGGCGGAAAATGGGGAACGGAGTGTCTTAATACTAGGTTCCCTCTACCTACCCGGCTGTGTGCGGGATACAGCGTGAAGTTGATTTTTTTATTTTTATTTTGTTATATCGTGTATCGTTTGTGCAACTCTCTATACTGTGTAAATGATTATACTTTGTTAATGTTTCGAAGCGTTTGCAAGGAAAACCAAGTGACAATACTATGCCAAATAAAAAAATAATGTTTTAAAGAGAAACACTCCTCCATTGTTGAATGAGAAAGCCCAATATTCATTGTGCCGACACTACCAAAAAAAAATCAATACATTAAAATAAGAGTGATGGTTTTTATATGAACAGTTTCATTACACTGTTATACGTTTCTGTCTATTGCACTATTTGTTAGAAAGGAAAATAGTCTAAGACTCGCTTAGAGAGGTGAAACCTTATAAGCGCTGCGTTCTGAATACTTAATGAGTATTAAGAGTGCACTGTCCATTCTGATTTATGACCAAACACCTGCAATCAGTGCTTTTATATATTTATTTATTTATATTTATAATATTTTCTAGTATAAAAGTGTAAATTAAAAGAATTTAATTTTATTCATCATTTAATTATTTATTTATAATGTCGTAAACTGGCTATAGCACTTCATTTCGTGTATAAAACAGTAAAATACGATACGAGAATATCGATATTTTAGGCTACAAATTATTAATTGAGGTTGTTTTGGCCCAGTGGCACAAGGATGTGATTAGGTTGTAGGTTCGATTCTCACTGGGGGAAATGAAACATTCAATATTTTTATTTTTTCGCTCTGGTAACGAGGCAAACGACAAGGAATGCCTCCTTATCGGAAAGTGAGAAAATTAAATCTTCTTCTTTAAACTTCATGGGAACGGAGTGTCTAATTAATAGACTCCCTATTATAGGAATATAAGTATTGCATGAATATAATTTATAATATAAAGTAATAAACACAATTTCGTCTATAGTTTATTTATACTAACATAAAATATTGATCTAATTCTTCAGAATTACAAGAGTTGTCTGGTTCTATCACTTTTGATGATTTCCATGTAGTATCGACTGAGGATATTTCTGGCGCGACCGTGCTTTGTGAATAAAGTGACCAGGAATTGTCAGTTTCGGGATAAGCATCTGTTGTATAATCTTCATAAGAATTGTCATGTTTTATCCCAACGACATTAGTAAACATTTCTTTTTCGGAATTTTTATTAATATCGTCAAGTACCAATATCGTGCCAGACTTTTGTTTTGGTAATGTTCTATTACGCAAGTCAAACAAATCTGTAGTTCTACAAACTGCTTCATTTTTTAAAGGGCAGTTTATATTAGAATGTAGAGGATTTTCTTTCATAAAATTTACGTCATCTAAAATAATATCTTCAAAATTGGAACTTAATATGGA
>JAEBDU010006942.1:0-14579 GCA_016802625.1 Heliconius numata | reverse complement strand
TACTCTAATTTCCTCATCTATTATTCATTTATCTATGCAACCTCAGTTCGGGCCTGGTCTGTGTTGCATAATTAATTTTTTCACATCAAAACCCTCTATTGCAGATGTCTCTTTAATTATTCTCAATTGGTGGCAATTGTTAAATAATATGGCTTCTAAGGGAACGGAATTAGTCATTGTTATGGCCGCTATAAAAGTATATTTAGTTAATGCGTGTGCTTATTGTTGTCTTTTTCTAATTACAGAGAAATTAAATTAAATGAATCTTATATAAAAATGGTAGATTTAAATTTTGTCATTAAAATGTTATTCTATGTTTAGGAAAGACACTTGGACACTTGGATATTTGAAGAAGCGCAGATTCAAATCTCGCTATGTTCAAAATGTGTATATGTTTTCCAAAAAAAAATTAATCTGCTATTTTTTTTACTCGACATTGATTGTTTATGTATTATGTATTTTTGTCTGAAAATTTTTCTTTTTCTTTTTAAGGACAATTTTCAGACATGTTGGTAGGCAGGTTGTAGGTTCAATTCAAATTCGAGGATATGAAATATTTCATATTTTCATTTCTTCGTTCTAGTATCGAGACAAAAACGCGGCGTCGAATTCCGCCACTCAACACGTAATGCCTCCAGAAATCCTCAAAAATTAAGCAACAAAAGTGGGAATCGAACCCACAACCGCGCCACGACTGGCCTCAACATATCAACATATGTTTTTTTCTAAAAACGTTTAATAAGTTGCTTGTTTACCATCAAGTGCACAGAATGTAATGTCACTAGTCAATGAACATTAATATCGTTTGTCGGATGATACGCGCGTGTATCAACAATCATAATAGGGTTGGCTACTAGAAATATAAAATTATAAAAAAATATTTATATAACATTAGAATATAAATATTTATATAACTTTGAGGCCCTTTGAGGTCCTTTGAGGCCCTTTGAGGCCATTTGAGGTCATTTGAGGCCAGTCGTGATGCAGGGGCATAAGCGTGTGAGCAACGGCAATAGAATATTTTAACATTAGGTTCCCAGGTTCCCTTTGCTTATTCTGCTATGTGCAGGATATCAACTTAAGGTCGGGTAATTTGAAAAAATATATTATAAAAAATTCTATGAATTAAATTTGAGTATTAATGCATTAGCTTACAGTTCTAAGATAGTTGACTTCTATAAGTTATTTTTTTTTTTTATAAATAGATCACAAAAACAAATTCTATTTTTAATGTCATTTTCTTCTTACCAGTACGATAAACATTTGTCAGCCTGGATAAATAAAATGCAGTGTTGAGTTCCGCAATAATAAAGCATCTATGGAAAAAAAGAATAATAATAAATTATAATAAAATAGAATAATAAAATAGAAAGATGTTCTAAACAAATAACAAAAGGAAGCCGGTGAGCAGAGTGTCTTAATGTCTTAAAAAAAACGTAAACAATATTTTCAGACACTAACAGAAAACAATTGGTAGCCCCAGCCCCCAAGTCACGAGATGTCCTAAATATTAAAGCATTAAGGCGCGCACGACGCACTATGGACAATGGTAGAACAACGGCAGATCAAAAGTCATTTTTTCAAAGTAGTCCCTGATGCACTATTTTTTTTTTAATTAATAGTATAAGAGTGGAACTTTAATATTATGAATTATTTTTCGTGAATTACATTTGGAATATATATTTATTCATCGTGAAAAATTGTCATTCGTGAGAATGTCTATTTCAGGTTGTTCACTTTGATACTTTAAACATAATTTCCTTAAAAAAATGAGCAACTAGGTATAAAGTGTTATATATTTTTGAAGAGCCCATAGTATGTAGATTTTAAAACAATTATTATATTATGGATATCGTGACTATATTTTTATAAGAAATATTAACAATAAGTGAAGAGAAAAAAGGTACGTGTTTAAAGTTCATCGAGACTTTTAACAGTTACCGACGTCTCCCGACGCGTTATATTTGATATTGTTTTATAGTCCACATATTCATAAATAAGATTTATCAAAAATCAGCTGCAGAGACCTGCAGACTGAGAAGTTATCACGAAAACTCCGATACAAGTCAGGGGACACGAAAACTCTATCTTTTGTAGTTTCTAATGTTTTACTATTTAATTGATTAGATTGCGGTAAATTTCCATAAAATTATTGTTATTTATTGATAAAAGGACGTTTTATCTTCATTTTGCACACATTTTGTACAATCATTTATTCACACTACCCTCATTTATGAAATTATATAAAAAGTGAATTAATTTAAAAAACAATTACAAATTAGTAATAAAATTACTAACAGACGTTTGATTATTAAGTGTTTTCACTAAATTTCAAAATGACGAATACTTTTAGTGTTCCAAGCGTGAATTATTACTCCCATACATTGAAGGTGCAGGGTTTACGTTCAATAGGAGAAGAATTAGCACCTCTTTAAATTATTTGAGGTTCCTGGTAAAGATCTTATTGATTGAAAAATTACTTATAGGTCCCAACTGTTCATCCTAATAAACTATTGGGCTTGTTAATTTCTTTTCAGATTTATGCAGTCAGGTTGTTTGTTTTAAATAAATATTTTTTTATTTTTCAAATTTTTGTTAGGAGACATTATGGTAATGATAATCATGATATACCTTTTTGAAATCCTCATATTGAGTTCTTGAATTTGATACCCATATTGTGGTATTCGAAACCAAAAATTTTTTTTTCACTAAGTCCTATGGCGTCCCACAGCCGCCATGATTATTATTTTTTAACATCACCTATCTAAGAACACTTGGGCTGCTAAAGCGAATATAACGATACCTCAATTATGTAAATCCGTTCAGCGGTTCTGGAGACACAAGGTAATAAAGAATATTGCATACATGCATACGTACATACATACACACAAAATACGCGCGAAAAACATAACTCTTCTTTAGCAGTCGGGAATAATAATAAACTAATTTAATAATAAATTTTTACTATTATTCCTTTAATTTTTACTATTATTTACTGAAAACTTTTCTTTTCATTATTTTTTTATATATATATTTTCCAACAAAAGTATAATATCTGAACGTCACCTAACGCACTATTTCATACTTTATGCTTGTGCAAAAATTCAATTGTTTATCTTAACAAATAAAAAAGTTATCGATTTTTGATCTGATACAGACCTCGATTTCCCATAGTGCGACGCACCAATTGAGCATATTAAACGCTTCTTTTAAAACTAAACTAGCCGTCTCTCCTACGAGGGATTTGATAGAGAACAATTAGAGTAACTTTATATTGTGAGAAAATATTCTTTTGAAAATATTTTTTTGAGGCCGTCGTGATGCTATAGGTATAATTGATAAATTCTGGTATTCAACATGAAATGTCTCGAATTTGCGTGAAGCGGAGTATGGAGGTTTTGCGGAGTTAATGCATGAAGCTGAAATATATCAGATATATGAAATAATTCCATAGATATATGAAATATATCTATGGAATTTACTTTTAGATAATACTATTTTCTAGTTTTTATTTGATTTACTAATGTATTAATTGTTCTAATTGGTTTAGTTGAGACATACCTAATCATTATCTGCACACTCATATTAATTTGTCTGTAAACGTCGGTTAACCTACGTACTCGCTTGTTTCTAAACGGTCATAAATTATAATTTATCTAGAAATAGTAAAAGCTAGCTTTAACTGAGGCCCTCGTAGCACTATATTGGATTCTAATCTTACTGGGGGGAATAATAATTATTATAATTATTTTCATTTCCTTTATCTACTGTCAACAAGACAAGGCGCGGCGTTGAGCTCCACCGCTCAACATGCAAAGTCCCGAAATCGAGCGGCAAGTGGCAAAACTTTGCCTACTCTGTGACATATCTGTTTTAAGCTGTCCAGACCCAATAAAAAATAGTTCTACATACGACCATAGTCATCCTCTTAAATTAAATTTGAAGCCGCAACTATTCAAACCTGACTTTAACATCTGTACCACAATAACCTCTAACTTATATAAGCTTATATATTTATATTTCTCTTATGTAGTGTTATCTAGTTGGTAAATAGTATGATTAATTAAACGATGTTACGTATACTAAGTAATATATTTGTAGTAGACACGCAACGCGCCTGGAATGTTTTACTTTATACACATATAAGAAGCCTTCGTGTGACCCAGGCGGACAAGCGAGCGACTGTAAACACGATAGATGGGGGTTCAATTTCCACTTGAGGAAATTTTCAATATTTAACATCTTCACTTCTCCGTTCTGGTAACGAGGCCCGGCGAGTTGAGTTCCGCTACTCAGCACGCAACGGCCGCAGAGGGGAACGGAAGAGTCTTAATAGGAACGAAATGTCTTAACACAACAAATATGCGGAATACAGCGTGAAGTTAATTTTATTTTCATACATCTACTAACAGTATGGAAATATATTCAGAGTCTAGATTTAAAAATTCCATTTTCCCCTTCATCTCATCTATATATATAAAAGGACTTGTCCTCACTGACTGAGGTAAGACGCACGCACAGCCGTAACCGCTGATGATAGAAACGTGAAATTTGGACAGATGTTTACTTTCGTAATCTGGACATCCACTAAGAAGGGATTTTGAAAAATTTTTACCCTAAAGGGGTGAAATAGGAGTTCAAAGTTTGTATGGAAAAAAAATTAAATCGACACCGATTTTTATAAAATTTGAAATTTAGATTTTTAAAAGTATTTAATTGAACACGTGTTTCATCGTTTTCTAGAATTCAGGCCCTAAGGGTGCAAATAAGGGGTTGAAAGTTTGTATTGAATTTTTTTTAAATCGGCACCAATTTTTATAAAATTTGAAAATCAGACTCTTAAAAGTATTTAATTGAACACACGTTTCATGGTTTTCTAGAATTCTTCCCCTAAGGGTGCAAATAAGGGGTTGAAAGTTTGTATGGAAAAATCTTTAAAACGCCACCGATTATTATAATTTTTTTAAGTTTAGACTCTTAAAAATATTTCATTGAACACGTGTTTCATGGGTTATTAGAATTCACCCTTAAATACGCAAGCGAAGCTGCGCGCGTCCGCTAGTCTTCTAATAAAGGTAATATCCTTCTTTAAAGAAAAAAATATCTAGAAACGATTATTATTTAAGATGTACCTAAGCATTCTCCTTCTATGTAATACATAATTCTTCTGATGCTCAACACCAAATTCTTAACAATATAATACGAGTGGACAAAAATTGGCTGTTGATGATGATGATGATGATACGAGTATAACGTTACATAGTTTTTAATATTCCATTTTACTAAAAACTCAGGTTTTATACGACGTAGATTCTAGTTACGAGTATGTTCTAACCAGACCGTGACATCTGTATTGTTAGTAAGTATTCATTACACGAATTAAAACCTTGACCAAATGCAAAAACATAGTCTAAACTTAAATAGAAATATAACTACAGATTTATGAAACTAATAAATGGATAGAGTGGCCTAAACCAACGCCACGCTTTGCCTCGTTACCGTTGCGAAGAAATCAATTTATGTATAAAATATTTTATTTCCTCGAGTAAGAATCGAACCTCGACTTGTCGTTTACACTCGCAAACTTGTGCATTCGCTGGCATTTTATTTAAAATAATTTATTACATTTTTATAACTTTAAAATAAAAATGAAATTTTATATTACGTATTTACAATTTACCAAAAAATTAAGGATATGAATTACGATTTTTTTTTCATATTAAGGTCACCCTATCTCGTCCTATAATATAATGTATACTCGTTAAATAAAGCTAAAGCTCTAAAGTAAGTGAGGGTAACAGAAAATAGCATACGGGAGGTCCCCTCAGTGGATTTTGATTTGTTTAATTGACAAAATTAGAGACTCAATGTTTTTAAGTGCTATAAATATTTCTTATTATAACTTTTGAATATTTTATTAAGTTTATAACCCTATTAGTTAGTTAAAAATGCATTTTAATAAATGCTTGTTAATTTCACATTAAAAGCTGTATGAAATATTGCATAGGTCTAATGTTATGATTTATTTAAAATAATTATAGTGAAATATCGTTTTAAAAACAGGATTTAATGTAATTACTTTTAAAACTTTCTTGATTTATTTGTCGCCTTCATTACAAAGTGCAACTTTTAGTTCCACCACTTGGCACGCGAGTTTTGAAAAAAAGATGGTTAAATTAGAAAGGCACGATTATAAACAGGGCATAATACATGCAATATAATACCATATTGCATATATATACGGCAAGGGTAACCTAGCATTAAGCCCCTTCGTTCCCATTAAAACATTTTCGTTCCCCGCTTGTCACCGAATTCTGGAGGTATTGCATGTTGAGTGGCGGAACTCAACGCCGTGTTATCAAAGCGAGGAAATATTAAATATTTCATTTTCTCGAGTAACAAACAACCTGTCGCGCTTACAGTCACTCTCTAAAATAACAAAGTCAATTTTGTTCATAACTAGTTGACACCCGCAATTTTACTTGCGTGGACTTTAAGACGTATTTTTTTCCACTAAAAACATTTCCATGTAAAGTGTTTCTAAGATGATGGCTCGCACTGCCAAAAGTTTCAGATCTCATATACATATAGCTAAGTTTCTATACGCCCAAACTTCACAAAGTTAGGTTTGCATAGAGTTATTTGTAAATTGTTATTTTCTAAATGGAATGAAAATAATTTTTCAAATGTTCCAGACAATTGATTTTTTTAGCTTTATCATACATAACTGGTTAGGCAGAGGAAACCTAGGACACTTTCCGTTTCTTTTTTTAATTATTGTACTTTTAGAGAAATTTTCCTAATTTTTTATTTTATGGTCTAAAGTAAGGGTGCGGGCGAAAACAAGTTTTGAAAAAAAAAACTGTATATTTTATTTTTATTTAGCTTCACGCTTTATCACGCACATTGCAGGGTAGATAGAGGGAACCTGGTGCTAAGACACTCCGTACCATTAGACAACACAACAACCAGAATCAAAACACCATTTAACTTCCCATATTACGTAACGTGACCTCTCCTCATTACCATAAACATTTGCATAATTAATTGTTTAATCCACTAGCCCTGACAAAAACTATTCTTATGTAAATAAAGGTTTTAGCGACGTGTGCGATTACTTACGTAGTTTACTAGCTTGGTTCATATCTAGTAGAATCTCTCTAGAAATAAATGCTAGTAAAATTGATAACACTATGGGCCTAAGTTGGACGAATTATCTGATTTCTTGGTTTCTAGATATAGAATTTATGTTTAAAATCCATATATGTAACTACATTTTTTTAGCTTCACGCTGTATCACGCATCTGGCAGGGTAGTCAGATAGAATGCAGTGTTAAGCACAATTGTTTTGGAAATGTTGTGTGTTGAGTGATGGAAATTATTACCGTTCTTTATCTTATTACTTAGCGAGAAATTGAAAATTTACTCATTTTCCTGGTCTCGCTCAAGAAACAAGACAAAGAAAGCGCGTGTTTTAACACTAGATTCCCTTTGCCTGCAATATTTCCTATAAACGAGATACAGCGTGAAGCCATTATTATTTTATTAATATTATTATTATTTTTTTCAGTGTCAATAGCAAACGCAATAGAAGTGAACGTAACAGGCAATTGGCGGCCTAACGTCGGCTGGGAGGTGGTGTGCCTGTGGGAGACCTTGGGAAACGACACCCTGCAGTCTGTGCGCCTGTACAATAATGGACAGCAGTTCATGATATATCGACCTGAGGTAATTGTTATTGTCATCAAGACTTACACTGCCGCTGGCAAAGGGGCACAAGCGTGTGAGTGTATATGCGATGGTTGTGAATTCGATTCTCACTTGAGGGAATGGAATCCAGAAATCAGCGAAAAGTGAGAAACGAAAATATCTTAATGGGAACGGAGTAACCTAACAATAGGTTCCTCGATTTCTTCTACCTACGCAGCTACGAATGATATACAGCGCAAAGTCGAAGTCAAAATATCTTTATTCCATAAAAATGCTTAACATTTACTTGTCAAATCAAAATAATAAAAAAAAATTAAAAACAAAATAACCAAAAAACTGTGCAATTTTGACATGAAAAAAGCCCGTTCAAATAGTTAGTTGAGCTCATGAGAAGATCCAGGCAAAGAAACTCATGGCCACGTGGCAAAGCTAATAAATAAATATTAAAGATTTAAAATATTATTTTTCATAAATTTAACTAAAATATAAATACCAAAAGAACTCTGCTATGCTATGTTTTTTCCAACACAATTGAAATAATCTCTTTGTCCGTCAGTATAAAACTATTAGACCTTATCTTCGTCAGCTCTCGTCCTCCCAGAGATGTTTATTATGAATGGTCGGACAGGACAATTAATTTACTTAGTATCCTTCGTCCCTTTTTATTTACTTAACAGAGTGGAACGCGGTTTGAAGATATCCTTTTTAGTGTAAAATTGAATATATAGCGAAGATTATCTCTTAAGACGGTTGAGGGATTTTTTTAGTAAATGTTTCTTTATGCGCATTAAAAACTTTATAGTTAGATAAAAATATGTATCTCCTGTCTGTGAGATCATAGCGCAGCGTTGAGTTCTGATGTCTCGAATGTCTCGAATTCGAGCAGGCAACTATGAAGTAGTTTTGACCGAGATTCTCTCTGTAGTAGAGAAAGAGTCACGGACTATCAAGAGATGTTTTTTGGTTGAACGCTCTTACTTCAGGAGCTAGTGGTTCGACTTGAAAAAATAGTTAAAACTTAAAAAAAATATTTATTTTAATTTTTATCAAATAAAAATATAATAATAAAAATTATTTATTAGAACTAATACGAAAAACATGCAAAATGCATAAAAAAAATGTTTTTTTATAACATTCTGGTCTCATTTGAATGAGTGTCGACTGTCGAGTGGGTAATCTCTCCTTTCCGAGTATTTTAGCCGGTAACCGCCCGCTTCCTCTCTATTATGCTCTTGTTTACAAGCTTCTGTGAATACCGCTTAGATATTCGTTAGGATGATTCATTACTTGAAATGGTTTGGAAAATTTAAATTAAATTATTGTGATATCATGATTTTAGATAGTTTTCATGTAAATAGTTGTGTTTAAACTATATATATACATATGTTGAATTATAATTCCTATAATTATATTTTTTATATTTCTAAAGTGTTATTCCACACCTATGAAAAAATACGAACACGAACGAAGAACGCTTTAATAAGAACCTATGGCTTAGTGCCCAGAGTGATTTATAAATCGAACCATTTCAAAAGAAGTTTTCTAAGAAAAATATTTTTTTAAATATAATTTGTAGGTATGCTGGCGGTATAGATGACGGCTTAGAAATATTATTATATATTTTGTTATTAAATTTGACTGATTTTCTTGAAACGTCTTAAATGCCTATTAGATATGTTTTGTACCTACATAGGTTTTATCTAAAATTATATTTTCGTTTGGTAATATCTATAATTACTTAAACACTTAATTTATCATTGACACAAATTGACAGATACTAAACTCGATTAAAATGTCTTAAATTATTACACATTTTTTTCGATAACATTACGTACCTACATAGCATGACGATTGGATTGGGGTGTGTACAAAATATATACCTAACCATAGCATAGATATAACAATTTTTTTATCTTAACGCCAGGTAGAAAGAAAGTGTTAAGACACTCCGTTCCCTGTTTTCACTTTACTCAACACGCAATGATTCAGAATTTTCGAGTTTTGATTGGCAGCATTCCATACTTCGTTTAGTTACCAGACCGAAAAAAAAGAAAATGTTCATTCTTCCGAGTAGGAATCGAACTCACAATCTTCGCGTTTACAGCGTCACACGCTGAGCCGATAAATTATAAACAGCACAATATATCGTACCTAATACTTATATATTTATAATTTTTAACAACTATTTTTACATTTCCAGAAACACGGTCCTGCAAAAACTGAAGTATTTCAAACTCTCCAAGCCGGGATGTACGTGGACTGC
Organism: Heliconius numata; assembly: GCA_016802625.1. Classification (NCBI taxonomy): domain Eukaryota; kingdom Metazoa; phylum Arthropoda; class Insecta; order Lepidoptera; family Nymphalidae; genus Heliconius; species Heliconius numata. The sequence continues at coordinate 4,606 of JAEBDU010006942.1, read as the reverse complement.
GCCATAACCAAGGATAGAGGCCAGCAAGGTCTATGTAAAATGCTTTTGGAAATATATCAACCTGGTGTCAACGACTTCTCTTACACTTGCGAGGTATCGGGTGAGAGGCCGATGTTTAGAATTGGGAAGCAGGATTATTTTGTAAGGATATTGGGTAAGTTAATTAATTTTGTTAATTATATGTATTTAATTATTATAGACGCGTAGGAATAGGAGGGCTTGGATGGCCTGTGCCCATTTAAAAATAGCCTGGTTGCCATCCCAGATGTTTTACTAATAAATGATTAAGCCTGAATATTAGGAAAAGATGATTACATAAAGAATGAGGACAGTTATGGTGTAAGGGCACATCGTGTAAACAGGACAGGTTGTGGGTTCGATTCTACCCCGAGGATTTTTTTCATTTCTTCGTTTTTTGTCAACGCAAAGCGGGGCGTTGAGTTCCGCCAGTCAATAAACAATGCCCCTAAAATTCGGCGGAAAGTGTAATCCATGTGGGTATGTGGATATTAATAATGTTTTATGTTTGTTCGTTCAGTTCCACCATCAAACGCAACATTAGTGAGTAAAGTGCAGGAAGGATCGTCACCACCTCGCGTTATGCTGAACTGTTCTTCAACAGGACTGCCGGCTCCGAGGCTACAGTGGACTATTGATAATGATAAAGTAAGTTATTATAATATTTAAAATTATTTAATTAAAACACTTTTTTAAAGAATTTTTTAAACGAAAAATTAATTATTTATATCCAAAATATTTATTCGGTCAAAGTAATTTTATAAAGGATACTGTCATATTTGCAACTATTTTTTTTGTAATTTTAAAGTTTTCATAAAACAACATTAGATATTTAAAATAATTTTGTATGAATAACTAAAAAAATATTTTAATAAATCATTTATGATATTTTTTTTCGTTATTTTAAAATATTACCGAAAAATCATAAGTATTATTATACCTTGACTATTATTATATTTTTTACTATTTAATCTAATTAATTCCAGTTACAAGCAGATTTCACTGATCGACACTGGAACGCAACCTCTAAATTGTGGTACGTCTGGTCGTACCTGTCTTATGTCAGAACAAACGACGCCATTGTAAAATGTACGCCTGAAGTTATATCCAATAAAGAATTTATTAAGGGAGAACCTGCTGAATATAACTCTGCTTTTAAATTTGGTAAGTAATGATTAACAGTTAATAAATTTACATTTCAAAATTATTTATAAAACAAAGTGCTTAATAAAATTTAATTGAAATAGGAAATTAAGAATTATGTGAATTTGTCTTGGAAAAAATTAAAAAGAGACAGGTATAAATAACATAATTTTTAAAAGCGGTTAAGTTCCGCCACCAAACACGAATCATCTCCAAAATTGAATGAAACGTGGGTAACGGAGTGTCGTAACACTAATTGAACCCGTTTTTCGATACCCAATAATAATAATAATAAACACTAACTATAAACGTAATTTTCTTAATTTCAGGTACAAACCTAGCATTACTTATATCAATATTACCACTTCATAATATTTTCTATAGAAGATAATAAATAAAAACGGATGGAAATACTTAATAAAACTAAATATATAGACATATCGTTTTTATTTCAGTAGAATCGTTGTTGACTTACAAATATTAAGGTGGCACTACACTGTAGGAAATAAATAAAAAAATAATTTAAATATTATAATGTATTTTTATAATTAATTAATTTTAATATTGTTACTGTTTTTATGAAATAAGTCAGTGTAATCCCACCTTTAGTAAATAAGAATTGAAGTTGCCTCCACACTGTTTTTAATTATATTGTATTTTATTATTATTTAATCTTACAGTACATTTTTCACAGACAAAAAAAAACAAAAAAAAAGTCAAATTTAACCAATTTTTGTATGAATTATAGAAAAAATATACTGCAAGTTATTATACATATATTATCTAGAATCTAGATAGTCATATTGTATTTAAGTAGAAATGCTACACAATGGACACTGTCGAGTTCTAAAAATTCTTTATAAACATCCAATAATACTATTTTATTTCTATATTAAATGAAATATGGGAATAGAAAATTGGCTTTAATTAAGTTTCAGAAAATAATAAAAAATATATTACGATGGTTATGGCTAATTAGCGCGGCGTTAAGTTTTGTAATTGATTATAATATATTTTTCTTTAGATTAGTGATACTAAAGAGAGTGAAGTGAGGTTTTCTTTTTCTTAATTACTAAAATTAAAGTATAATATTTTTTTTAAAAAAAGTTTCTAATAGTAAAATAATAACCAATTTTCTAAGCCACATCAGTGTGGAGGTTTTACTTATATTGTATTTGGCATTTGGATAGGAATTTACATAGTTTTTTAGTTATTTTGTTTGTGTAACATATATTTTTTTAATATAGAATAATTAGAATAAAACTTTAACATGAACGACATCAGCTTAGAGTGTTAACATGCTAACAGTCTATTAAGGAAATTCGCAGAAAAGAAAAAAAAAAACTATAAACTATAATATACCTATACTTATATTATTGAAGGTTTTCAGAAATTTATTAGTGTTCTCTACTATGGTAAATAAAATAAAGTTTCCAATTATATAAAAATGTACATAACAAAAAACGCATTTAGCTAGATAAGCCGACTAAGTGATATTTGTATATAATAGGTATATTATATTATATATAGACAATACATTTTTGTAAAAAAAAACAATTGTGCGATTTCACGAAACATATTAGTTATTTAAATGATTTCATTAAAAATTATTTTACTTTCGCTGTTTGAATATACAAAATCCAAGTTTCCATAATTTTATTTTTAATTCACTTGAAATGTAAATAAATAATACATTTTTAATGTTATAAATAATCTTTAATGTTTTTATTAAGATATATATATCTATTTACGGGTTACTTCAATAGCCGACCATAAATTTACAATATACAATAACCAGTTTATATTCTATTTGGACAATAATATAAAAAAAAACATTAGGTATAATGGACTTTAATTCGCACTCAGAAAGTTTACCTAGCGTTTAACTATAATTAAATTTGTAACATTACATTAAAAAGTTATACTTTATAACAGGGTCATCGAGGCACAGCGCCCGACTATAAACCTGGGTTCTCTATCCTGCTATTTGCAGTCAAAGCTGATAAAAAATTATATCCACAACTTTAATAAGAATTAAATGCAAATTTATATATCTGAGTGCGAACGTTAAAATAACTTAGGTAAATAAACGTTTGACTAGGTCATAGATCAATGTAAACATGGATATATTTAACTAGAAAGGACAAGATTCACTACAAATATCCTAGCTTTTCATAATATATAGAGGCAAATGAACCAAAGGAGTTTTTTTTATAATTACTTACTTTAAATAAGTATATACTTAAATAAAATAAAATTTTATGGAATTTAAAACATAAGTACCATATATGTATATTTAAAAATAAAAGTTTCACTCACTAAAGATTATTAGGCTTAAAAAATGAACTTAATTATTTCTAAATGAATGGTCCAATATATTTAAATATGCACAAACATTTACGTATACTTTTAAAATATAAGGACAAATACGAAGACAATGGATGAACGAATGAATTTACATTTCTTATTCATCTAAAAAACTAGGGTTTTTATAATGTTTATAATATTATTATATTATAAACATTATAAAGACCTGAACGAATGACGGTAATTAATTTATGCGTGTGTTAATTCACTCACAATTAAATAACTATGAAGAAATTGGAAAAGTTAGCGCGTTTTAGTACTTTATTAAAAAAAAACTGAAAATAATTCGTAAAAAAAACAAAATAAAGAAAATTTGAATTAAGAAATAAAAATGTGTATACATTGTATATTAACAATGCATTCAAAACTTCATCCATTCATGCCTTCATTAAAATTTAAAAAACAACAATTTTTACAATATGGTCTAATACATTTAAATATAGTAAAGGTTTATATGTTATATATTAATATAAAATACAAGGACAAACACACAATGAATGAATGAATCTACATTTATTATCACAGCATCTCCATCTAGCCTACGTACTAACAATTTACTTTAACTTTTAATCATTTATTAGAAATTTAGTTATTAATTAGAATGTTGTTAGAAATAAATTTAATATTTATTGTAAATATATTTAGTTTGAATAAATTAATTTTATGAAATAAACATGCTGTGTTTTTTTCTTAAAACTGAGATACCGAATTTTATAAAAAAAAAACAAATTTAATTTAATTAAATTTAATTTGTTTTTTTAATTAATTTAAGTATTTAAGTAAACCCTGCTCACAGAAAGAAATGGTAAATAGTAGTAAAAATTCGCAAGTAATTAGAATGCACATAAATAGTCAACAATACTTCTGACCTATTTTAAAGGAAACAATTCATTTATATCTTGTAACAGATATTGATTATATCAAAACAAATGTAAATAATTGTTTTATTAAATTGGCTGAAACCTTAGTTATCATGGAATGGTCTTTAAAACGATATATTACATTAACATGAAAGTGATTGATTAATAAGCAATAGTAAGCGGGCGAACCCGCGAGCGGGTCGCTAGAACCTAAGTAA
>JAEBDU010006941.1:0-19182 GCA_016802625.1 Heliconius numata | reverse complement strand
TCTATAATTAAAAAATATAATACTAGTTCGTCTTAATTTATGGTGATGTTGATCTTATTATCAAAATTGAAATTTTAAAGTAATTTAGACGGTAAGACCCGTAGTAGACCCGTCCATGTTATTTATATGGACGGGTATAGAACTTACCTTATTTCATATTATTAATTTATCATTTCCATATTTTTATCTCTATATATAAAAGTCACTCTTTTTAAGTGCGTGTATGTGATAATTATATTTTTTCGTGCTTTATCCAGCACCATGCAGGTAGGCCAAAGGAATCTAGTGTAAAGACACTTCCTTTCCCTACTTTCCGCGGAATTCTCGAGGCATGGCGAGTTGAGTGGCAGTTTAGTTTACTCGAAATGAAAATATTACTTATTTCATTTCTTAAAGTGGAAATCAAACCCACAACCTGTAGCGTTTACAACCTGTAGTGTTACAAGCAAATGAAAATAAATCAAAATTCCTGCAATTACCTACGAATTCATACCTATTCTTAAAAAAAATACAGTCGAATTGATAACCACCTTTTCTTACAGAAGTCGGTTAAAAAATAGTCCGCTGCTATGTCATGCAGCGGAATATGCTTCACAATAATCTTTTCCGGTGAACCTTGAGGCATTGCGTGTTGAGTGGCGGAATTCAACGCCGCGTTAAGTTTCGTTACCAGCGCGAGGAAATAAAAATAATTAATTTCCTCGTATGGGATTTGAAGCCACGACCGCCACATTTACAGTTATTAGCTGTACCGATGCCCCCTTGATAGTAATAAAAAAATACATTGATTTGGTTGATAAACCAAAAAATTACAGGCACAAATTCCACTTAAAGTATCAGAAGTAGTTCAAATTGTATGCAAATAAAACACTTCAATTACATTCATCTAGTTCATTTCCTTTGCCCCTATTCATTGTTTCGCTTCATTTCTGCTCTCGAAGTTGGACAAAGTGCCTCTAGCCGTATTACTCGTGCCAATATACGTTTTACGTAAATGTTTTATCTTCACACATTTCTCTTAGTTCGGTTACCTGTCCTAGTTTTATTATATTCTGGCATTTTTCGTACATCATACATATCTATTCAATAAAAAAAATAACTTAACATTTTTTTTACATATAATGCAATCTGTCTTCGTCTTAAGTCTCCGAGTAGAATATATAGAAAATTTTTTTTTTAGCATATTTCAAATTGGTAGAGAGATGCCTTAAAACTAGTCATTCGTTTAATTATAAGCCTATATAGCACTGCATTGAAAAAAATGGTTTTTTTTTTCGTGATATAAAACGACTAAACTATTTTCTATATAAATAAACAAAAATCAGTTTAATTCAGTTCTTAGTATAGACTGTTCTTGGTGCAAATCAAATATAGTATGGACAGCCAAGCTGTCTTAGCATATTCTTGTTTGACAACCAATTAATTGCATAATCAATGAAGTATAATGGCTTGTTCCAATCCCGCACACAGGACGTTCTTCTGTAAACTCCCTATTATAGTAATTTAATGGTCCAGAGCGATCTTTGACTATTATGTAGACCAGATAGTAGATATTAAGTATAGGTACTAGATTAAAAGTCAAATTAAATCAGCTTCACGCTGTATCCCGCACACAGCAGGGTAGGTAGAGGGAACTTAGTGTTAAGACACTCTGTTCCCCACTGTCTGCCGAATTCTGAGGGCATTGTATGTTAAGTGGCAGAACGGCTACGACGGGCTTTACATAATAAATAGTACGATTATATCACTTAACCTTCTTTCTTCTCTCTGTGGATAATTTTTTTTCTTTGGCCATCTCAGGCAAACAGCAGTGTAGGCAGTAAAAAATATTGCAAAACCACTCTTTTCTCTACATTCAACCCATTTTTAAGAAGTATATACTGAAAAGCGAAACCCAAATCCTCAAAATATCTAACCAGACCAGTGAATTAAAATGATGTCCTTGTAAATAAACTATGTATGTTAAAGTTTAATTTAGTACGAGTATATAGTAGGAAAACAAGTTAATCATTTAAATATATACAAAGACCAATTTCCCCATCGATGCCGCAGGCGTGTTTGTAGGTTTACAAATAAACTATACTATAAACTAATCCCAAACCCATCTAATAAACTATAATCAAATTTAAATTATCCAAAGTTAACAACATGCGAGCTTTTCCTGTAATCGGTCCCTCACTACCGGGAGGCAATCAGATTCGGGTTTACTCTATATTAATTTATACTCAAATAAACTATAATTTTTGAAAAAAAAAAATCATCTTCACGCTGTATCCCGCACACAGCAGGGTAGGCAAAGGGAACCTAGTGTTAAGGCACTCCGTGCCCCACTTTCTGCCGAATTCTGGAGCCATTCCGTGTTGAGTGGCAGAACTCAACGGCGTGCTTTGCTTCGACACCCGAGCGAAGAAAATAAAAATATAACCGTAAATAAATATTTCACTTCGTCGAGTGGGGATCGAACCCACGACCGTCGCGTTACAGTCACACCATTGTGCCTCAGCGCCACGACCCCCTCAATTATTTTTGAAGAGTAGTGTATATCGTGAATAAAATAAACATGACCAATAATGCTTTACGCTGAAATCGAATTTGCCGTCCTCAATAAATAAAATAAAGTTATTTCATGACAAACATCTAATATATAATATATATAATACTGCTGGACCCGAATGCGGCTACGCCCGCTTGAACTATACGAATATTTATTAAATATATTTATGAAATTATTTTCATCTTTCAATAGAGAGATGCGTTAAGCAAGCTCATTTTCGATGACGTTTTCTAACAACAAACTTTGCAAATCGTTGCTTAGCAACGGTCGCATAGCGATGGTTGTTATTAACATGGCGGAATAAATTGCATGTCAAATTAATAATAAGTATTTTAATATATTGGCATATATCGAAAATATTACAAATATGAGAAAATAAAAGTATCCTATGTTCATCCTGAGACCCTCAAGTATCTCTATGTGAGTATTTTATCATAATTAAATGAGCGGTTTGGCCCTGATTGCGTAAAAGACAGACAGACAGAGTCACTTTCGAATTTATAATATAGGTATGGATAATATAATATGATATTAGAAGGACGGGACCTAAACAAAAAAATATAAAGTTAAATGAAATATACTAGAGAAAGTTTAAGATTTTTCAGATAAAGTTTATTTTAAGCATGATAACGTTATATGGAAATATTTATTGAGCCCATAAAGGGAGTATCAATTTTGAATTTAGGGGATGTGTAAATATTTGATTGCGATATAATAATTATAACATAAGCTTAAAGCCCGGGAAGGGTTGGATTATATACATTATAACAGATTAAGTTATTTATTATATTGCTATTAATAGTAATTATCAACTTAGCTGTCTTCAATATGTGTAAATTATTTAAGCACTTATGTATATTAAACTTGTGCCACTTTAGAAATATACGTCTCAAAAACTAATGAATCGATTTTCATGAAACTTATAGCCGGTCGCTAGTAAATAATTTATAATTAAATTGAATCATTATTAAATTTTAAATTTTCATTTGAAATTTTACTATACGTATTATATAGAATATAAAATAAAGGTTTAATATTGTTATATATGTATAGAATAAAGCAATTTATATATGTGTAATAATAGACTTACATACCTTACTTAATTTCTTTGCATTACAACCGTTTCTGCAGCAAACTTCAACGCCTTGTAGAATCGGAGTTGTGGGCAGCAAATGGGTTGTCTTGCAATCTTTCGTCACTAAAACAAAATATTTTTCGTATATTTTCTTTGTAATTCTACGCTTTTGTTCCGTATAATAAGGGTAAAGAAGAAGAAAAACGAGAATACAATGTATCTCCACTCCATCTCAATCTCCATAGAAGCAAAAAAATACACGTGGAAAATTATTTGAAATTCCTGCTCTCATTGATATACAGACTTAACTTGCATCTTGTATAAAATTTGCAAAGTAAAGAACCCCTTTAAAGTTTATGATTTAATAATGTAAGGTAGTGCATAAGATATGTGTAAATACGAAAACTTTAAATTTTTGTAGAGGAAAAATATTCTTCCTTAAAATATTCAGGAAACATTGAAATTAAGGTATACTTTTCCTCATACTTAACAATATATGCTTGGCAATATGTGCTTCCGAGTCGATTATTTTTACTTTGAAAAAGAAAGTAATTTTTACTTTTGAAACTTCTGCACGGTCGGTGTAGGTTAACAAAAATTACGTTTTAAGTTTGAAAGTTTTATATTAATAAAAAGAAAGTCTCAAAATGTATTAAGGCATGTCATAGCGCACAAGCGGTTTTTATTCCCTCGGTTAACATATACGAGTACACTAATACACTTATTCAAAAGGCAGAGGGAACATGGAAACCTAATGTTACTTTAGTTCGCCACTTTCTGTAGAATACTGAAGGCATAGCATGTTGCATGACGGAACTCAACACCGTGCTTTGTCCGTTATCAGAGCGAGGAAATGAAAATATTAAAATATTTTATTTCTACGAGTAGGAATTAAGCCTACAAAATTCTTAAAAATGAATTTTAAATTTATGCAATATTCATATTTCTTGTGTGAAAAGGACATAAAATTCTGAATCAAACTGAAATGCCGATGCCATAAACTCGGATATGTGGAGGCGGGAATCGTATTAAAAAGTCAATTTACTAGCATGCTCTTTACTTGTGAGAAAAAAGCGTTTGCGTTTCAAAAATTTACATTTTCACAAAATTACATATGACGAGAATGCCTGCGCCCTGCGTCATAAAAGATGGTAGGTACATGGCAATCCAGTGGCAAGGACCATAATATCAACATAAACAAAATTGAGGGCATCTGCTAGTTATAACATATATGAATTTTTCAGGAAAAGGTTCTCTACCTTATATACCTACCTGAAGAATATAGTCCGTTACGATAATAAACCAAAAAATAAATTGTTTCTTTGATTTACTAGGCTATTTTGGGTCTACCTACCTTTAGTTTCTAAATTTTCGTATCTCATATATGAAGTTACCGAAAAAAATAATTGAAGGACGTCCGATTTCATATTTATTACGAAGCATAACGAATATACACAATAAACCTGCAAGAGAAGGGGGAGAAGGCGCGAGGCGCTTGCGCTGCGCTCGATCGTCAATCAATTCATTGGAGAGAGTATTCGCGTGAGAGCTTTTGCTTAGCATCAAAAATTGCTTCGCATTTATCATGAAGCGCTACTAATATTAAGTGAAAAAAAATATGTAAGATATCTAGATCACGATACTAAATATATTAATAGGTAATGCCGATATACCTAGAACAAATTGCTTATTTTTTAATCACCATCATATTCAACTATGACAAACTTGACCACAACGACGCTACGGTAGGTGCCCCAAATATCCGGATAGCCCAAAAAGGTTTGTCCAAGTGTCGTCCATTTGCTCCTAAGAATCGAAGAGTTCTGTTATTTTATCATAGATTCCATAATCTAATCTAACCTAACCAAATTTTCATGGTCCACCAAACTTTTAGTGATTTTCCAGATAGTCAGACGTATTTTTGGTAACAGGATATTATTATTTGGGCAAGTCGCTATTTTTAATGTCACCTTAAGAAAATACTATTAGACCAAACCGATAATAAGACATTTTTATGAACCAAATAAAGGGGATATCGTAATGGAAACACCTAAGTCCTTTATTTGTTTTGTTTGATACTATAATTCCCGTACAAGAGCCTCTCACAATCCTTTCTGTCAATATCTTGAAGCTCTTATGCGAGCTTAGCAATGGATATTGTTTATTTAATGATATCTATTCAGTCACACCATTCAGTTGGATATCTCACACACACAATATAAGAATTGATCGAAGAATAATACTGTTAAAAAAAAATTCGAATTTATCCTTTTATTTTTTGTAATTTGTAAAACATAAAAATGGTGTGAATTCCTTAAAAGCAATTCCGTCCGTATGATTCTAAAGAATAAATGCCTATAGGATTTTTAGAGGCTTTTTGCAACAATTTTTTGTTGTTACTGTACTCCTATTGGTCACATAGTCTACTGGCCACAATTTAGCTTAAAGCCATCCTCAATAAATGGACTATTTAACACAAAAAGATTTATGGAAATTGAAAGAGTAGTTCCAAAGAATAGCGCGTTCAAAGAAAAATAATCTTCTGTTTTACAATATATAGAAAAGATTTAAAAAATACATATTAAAAACAGTTAAACTGGCACGTCCTGGATTTTCGCCCAAGGCAACAAATCCGTTCCTGCATATCAAACAGGGAAGATCTTTCTTGAGGTACGTGTTTAAGTCACTTATGTAAATACAAAGTATTTATTACAGAGTAAGAACCTTTCAGTATTTTGGCTTTTAGACCCTTACAAAAGAGTACTTTGATTTTCATACGTAGATTTTGTAAAATTCTATCATTTACTATTTTCATGGATGCTTTCACTAAATTAGTGTAAGCAGATTTAACGCAGTTTAATCGTTATAAAAAAATCATAATCTCCAAATTAAATTAGTCTTTCATCCACAATAGGAAATTGTGATTGAATATTTCATGTGGGATGAGGAAATGCGCCAGAGGTCAATTTAACATTCATCAATTACCACTTGAGTTTCGTGGTGAACGGCACATCCATTATCTTAATTGATTTATTGAATTATACCGATCTAAATCCGGATAAGTGAAATAGTGGAGGAGTAAGAGAAAAATACATATTAACACAAGGATCCCTTGACAAATTTCGAATCCTTGCGGATTCTAACGCTTTTTTTGTATAAAATAAACAATGTAATATTTTTAATACTGCATAGAAATTGAACTTACAATGAAGACATAAATAAGTTAAAATTAGATTTTCTTGAACATTAACTTTGTACATTATTTTAAATGGAATAGATAAAATAAAGTAGCATCAAGTTTTACCCTTAGCTGAGTAGCTAGAGACAACGTAGTTCTAAACGTTACGGTCTCAGTGCCTCGTCCACTGTCATTAACGTCTTCATGCATATCCTACTTTTTATCTGATATTTCCTCTACTAACATCATGACGATGTTATCATACATAAAACGGTCTACCTATACCTCTGTTGCCACTCTATTGTCATACATACGAGTATGTATATCTTTTTTATTATTCTTTCATCATTCATCTATTCAACGTGTCCAAACCGCCTGAGGGCGTGACGTGAATATATTATATAAGCCATATTTTAGGTGGATGAAATTTTTCATTCTTTTAATAAAAATAATATATTTATAACTTTAAATATAAAAGTCCTTTATATATAACAGCTCGTGCCAGACCCATTTACAGCTTTAACACTCAGATTAATAGTAGAGCCGGTAGTAACCAGTTGTACGGGCGAATATGGTAAACATCGCATACGCCTAAAAGCGAATACTTTTCACAAGAATAATATCTAAAATATTGAAGAAAATACTTTCCAAGTATATTTTTTTTTACATACAAAACTAAATTATTTAAACGGAAAAGATAATTATTACATTAAAAAGGGAAAATCTCTATAATTTCTCTATAATTTTTTATCATTTCAGAATGAAAAAAGGAATTTTTCATTTCAATTTTATCTAAAACATTGACGGGCCGGGAAACGTTGAGTCAGCTTATACTTGTATCATGTTATTAGACACGCTGACAGATAATATTTTGGTCTTGGGAGAGAATTTTTGGTCGTAAAATATCATTATTTCATTCTTTTCAGCAAATTCCATTGTCTGTCGTAATTCATGTGGAACATCGGTGTAGTAGATTGTGCCCGCTTAAAAGCCATAAATCTTGAATTGTATTTATTTTGTGTCTTTTTTATGATGTGGTTTTCGTAAAAACATCTTATCTTATATGCTTGTACTAGGTATCTGTTAAAACTAAGGCCTGTAATAATAAATCGCTCTCAACTCGGAGATCGATCTTGAGAGCAAAAGTACATACATTATATTCTGACGTTTATGTTGGAATTTCTATTATAGTTTATCCGTATCATTAAAAACGTATACATAATTACGGGCAACGACTACTATACTATATTATCTAAAAGTCTATATAATTTTATTTTTAAGTATATGAAACACTTAAACTCTTGACTAAGTCACGTTTAGTCACGTTTCACTACCTGCCAACCAACCTTTCCCTTCAATTGTTCTTTTAATTTACACTTTGAATAGATGTTATTACTATTATTTTGAAGGAACAGAGAAGGTTAGTTATTACCACAGCGAAAAAAAAACCTGTATTGGAATAGACTCACCAATTAAAATTTAAACACTAGGCTGAAAAAAGAATAAAAATTTTGCTTTTTTGTTACAACCGTAGTAGGTGTTTGGGTCTGCTTTTAGAAGAAGAAGAAGTACTTGCAATAAATATCATAATATTTTAGTGTTTCCTATAAAAATGTTATCTTTAAGTTATAGTGTGGTGAAAAGTGTAAATAATTTCAAAAACTTTATCTTTGATTGCTTTAGAAGATTCTTTAGATTATCCAAGCAAGATAATATGGAAAAAAAATCGATATAAAATTGAACTAAGGTATGTAAGAAATTAAATGTATTTATTATTTTTATTGAATGTTACGTTAAATTTCATTGTAAACTATTAAGGAAATAATAGAATCTCGCTTATTATGTACAACACACTAAGTGCGAAGTGATTAGTAATCAACTGGCGTGCTAATACTGGTGGAATGGAATCCAAAATCCTGTTTTGTAAAGTCCTAGCTTTTAGTGGTGTATTAATATTATAGCAGGTACAGTGCGGTATTTCGAAACTATGGACGTGCTATCTGCTGTAGGCTACTACAGTCGTTTACAGCTCTCTAAAAATGGACTATCCAACATTTTTTTTTCAATTCTAACTAGTAGTTGCTTGGAGTACTGCGTTCACTCTTTATAATATGAGTAAAGATGTAAAGATCTTAAAATTATGGCATTATTTTACAAAATATACACATTTCAAAGTAAATAAGATGAAAATACTTAATTTTGAAGGTACGGAAGCAAGATAAGCATTATACCGGCAGTGGCCATCAAAACTGAAATTAATTTAAATTTCTGAAGAGAAAGTGTGCCCTCCTGTAGGAGGGTCAGGTAATTTCTTGTTAATATACAAAAAATGTATTGCATTTCATTAGCTATTTTATTAAGATGTTATAGTTAAAGGTCGAGATGCAGTCTGTTTTCGATATGATAAGCTTATTTTGGAATTTAGCTTTGTCTTTTGAATGTCGATACAGAAATAAATAATTTCAGGCTTAGGCAAAGCACAGTCGATGCTAGAAGAGACTGAGAGACTCGATCAAATGTTGATCTGTTTCAGAAGAATTAACTTAAAGGCAATTTTCTTAATGTCGACAGACAGAGAGATAGAGTTACTTTCGAATTTAAAATAAAAGTATGGATTAGTAAATACTTAGAAATGACGCATAAAACTTCAAATTGAGGCGAGATTTTTCTATTTTTATCCATTTTATGTATCTTGACTGTAATATCGAGACGAATTCATGAATAAACTTTGCTTTTTATTAATTTTCTCTAAAGTTCCCAGTTTACAGGGAACGTATAATAAATTACATTTACCAAAGCTCACTGAGCTTTAGAATGATCTAAGTATTAAATAAGCCAAAGCTTTTGGTATAAGCAGAACTCTGTCCGTCTGATTATTTTTATTAGCATAAATAATATGAATATATTAATTTTGAAAGTGAAAAAAAATAAAAATGTTTAGATTTAAAGAGCAAGAGCAGGGGCACAAAATGTGCTGCAAAATCGACTGATTGTAGGTTCGATTCCCAGTCGAGGAAAGAAAATATTTATTTAAATTTATATTTTCATTAATATTGTGTGAGCTTTTTTGTTGATATGATGATTATCATATTTTGGAATCTCGTAGAAACGATAGTTTTATCTATAGTTTAGCCTACAGTTATAGGCCAAAATATATTATATGTAGCGGATAGTTTCTCAACGTTAAAATGTTTCGAGTCGATTTAAGTATCCATTTAACCGATGTGGAGAATGAGAGCTTAGACTTACGTATATATTTCGTGGCCCCGTCTCATCTCTTACATCAATTTTAATTGATTCTAAAAATTATTTATATAAATAGAAAAATATATATAAATAATATATTTAAGTACTTACAATGCCTTTGCCAATTGAAGTTATGTTGGATTTCATGACGCATGCCCCTCCAGAGCTTCGTGACGATGAGGCAGTAGGCGAAGGACATGATGAAGAACGGTATAAGTAGTAGCCCGGCATCAAGACCCAAATTGAAAGCTCTTTCTAACTCCAAGCTTACCCATATTTCTCGGCATTTATGGGCTGAAATTAAACAAAAGGATTTTAGTGATAATAATAAAAATTAACAATAGTGAATTTATGTATGTACAAATAATGATAGTGAAAACATATATATACAGGGTGTCCCAGGAGTCAACGATAAAACGAAACCAGGTGATAGACCAAGTCGTGACAGTTATGAAAAAAATATTTAAAAAAATCTTTGTCATGTATTTTTCATATTATATTGATTAAAAAAAATATCGGAAAAACCGACACCCTGTGATGGTTTTTCAAGTCCCAGGACTACAAATATTACTCTTTCTTCATTTTTTTTTGTAATGTAATCATGAGTAATCCTTCTGTGAACTACAGTTTAAGATTGAAACATACCTGCATCAGTTTTCAATAAAATGTGGTGTTTTTGCCAAACATTAAATTCAAAATATTTACTACACCCAACTTTAACCGACTGTACTATAAAAAAATGTACTACACTGTTTTTGCAAGTAACTTTAAAAGTTGGCGCATTTAATCTGGATTCCGAAATGGTACGACACTTGCTGGATTACTTCTTTGTTGAAGAGAGAAAAATCGAAATACACGATAATCGGGATGACGTTCAGCTTTTTGATATCTTTTCCGATACATTCTAGCTGCAGCATTAGCATTACATAACCATTCTCCATGAATGAAATGCATATTGGCAATGTGTCAAAGACCGAGTATATGGCCTGCGAGAACCCGGACTCGAGCACTGTCCTTATAAGTCCTGGGCCAAACCCTAAGTCGGATAAGCGTTGTCTGGGCTAAATGGCGGGAGGTCACTGGTGTGGTCTGTGATCGCAGGATACCGTCCAAACTTTTTCCGACTTTTTCCGACTTTACAAATATAAATTTGTAAGAACTTTTTCTATAAAATATATGTAAATTTAAACTTTTTGGATTTTTTTATTATTTGGGTATTCTTATTTAATTTATGTCGTTCTTTGGATGTATAAAATCGCTACTTATTATGTTGAGTCTAACCAAACCGTGAACCAAACATCTTTCTTTAAAAATTCATCCGAGTGTGAACTAAAGTCAGCCCAGTGTATTTGAATAGATAGATCTATTCAAATGAAGAAAGTTGATTTTGTATAAATTGAAGAATTGAAGAGTCGTACTGACATCTGAATGAAGTCAGATCAAGATGAATTGCTGTTATAAAAGTTTTAAAACGTTTTTGGTTCATAAAAAATAATTTCGTGAAGTTTTACATTTGCTTATAATTTAAAGAAAAATTCTGTCTTTATGATGTATCCTGCAAATGCAACGTGGGCATAGGGAACCTGAAAATCTCATGTTAAGACACTACGTTACAATTAAGACATTTCTGTTGCCCATTTTCCTCCGAATTATTAAGGTATTGCGTATTAAATAGCAGAAATCAGCGCTACGTTTTTCCTTCAAATTATTATTATAGTGACATTATTATATTTTTCATTTCCCCGTGTGAGGATCAGCCCACAGCCGTCACGTTTTCACAGTATTTTTGTCTAATAATAATGCAATTTCTTAGCTTTAGCTAAGAAACAGAAATTGCAATTCAAATTGCAAATTGCAAACTGAAATCCTAACATCATCTTTAGATGACGTTAGGATTTTAGTTGAATTTCCATGTAAATGCTAGGGTTAAATGTCTATTTTCATAGTAATATTGCGTTTAGTTACCACTTATTTCTGACAGACTTTTCTATCTCCTCTCTTCACATGACTCAGTGCTTAGTGTGCAATAGACATACGAGTATATTCTTGACAGTAGACTAATGCTAAGGTATAGCGCGCACTAGTGATTTTTGTCACCGTGACTGTCACCGTGTACATTACATTTAATGAAGGTGCGCGCATTTGGATACGTGACAATTGGGTGACTTTTTGTCCGCGGAGGACGGCAACACGCCGGTGACGCAACTGTCACCGCGTCCATAGATTTGTATGCCCGTGCGCGCATTAGCAACTAAATGTCACTTCGTTCTCCATCCCCGTTGCGGTTTCCATACCACATAAACATGAAACAGCAGCGTGTTGCATTGCAGCACCGAATTTTTATATCAAGAATGGCGTCAAGTTCATCACCAAGGCAAAACGTGTGTTTTCATGAAGATGAAATAGACAATGACAATACTGATTGACGAAATTGAGTTGATGCCATTGCTCTATGACAAATCCCTAAAGGATTATTCAAATAATAATTTGGAAGCCAATATTTTCTACGTTTGCTTTTTTTTCTATTTCTTAATATAAGTGCACAGACAACCATCTCTTCGAGATCCATTTTATCAAATGTAAAAAGTTTCGTCACTGTCATCGCAAGTGCGCGCAGTCGCGGAAAGTATGGTGACATGGGAGTGACAAAAAATTTATTGTCACCGTGACAAAAGTCGCCAGTGCGCGCTAAGCCTAAATGTTACTTTTAGATATGCACGTAAAATGGATAGTGATGTAGTTTAGATTGCATCTGAAAGGTGCAGCTATGAGTTCTACGGTAAAATTTCTAAGAAGTATTTCTAAATATTTTTCCCTTCTTAGTATGGAATAACACTTTATAAATATATTGTAGGTTGACGGGAAGTGCTACTTATAAGAATTGAGAAACTTAAGTTTTTGGGCGTATGCACTCTTTTGGTATGAAATGAGCTATGATTATAAGTTTGTAACAGTATAAGTTTGAATTTGTTTTTTTTTTGTAATTTCAATATATCTATTTCGGATTTATTCCTTTTCTACTAGGGGAAAGCGGGGCCAAAAGTTCCGATTTTTTTTTAACCTCAAATATTGCTACGAATACTTGATTTCAGTATTTATACAATATAATCAAATTCAACTTACATATCTAGACTTTTAATTAAAACAGTAATTTGGGGTATTCTTTGTAAGACTTTTTTATTATGAATTTTTTTATGACCGAAGTCGGAAAGTAACAATTTACCCCGACTTGGGGCTAGTTGTTAACAGGCCGGGGTAAATTGTTACCATATTTTTGAAAGCTATTATTTGCAAAATAAAAAACCATAAATAATCGAACAAAGCCTGTTTATTTAAGGAATAATCAACAGTATCATAATAATCACCAGGCGCAAAAGCAAATCTTTTTTAACCGACTTCTGTAAGAAAAGGAGATTATCAATTCGATTGTTTTTTTTTAATGTATGTTACTTCATAACTTTTGATTAGGTGAACCCATTTTGATGATTTTTTTTATTTCAGATAAAGTGTAAGTGGTAGTGCTTCTCATGTGGGAACCAATTTTTTTGTTTGGTATATTTTTGACAGTGGTATCTATGAGAAAATCACATAAGTATTAAATTTGTATTGGTACGAGTGCGACAAAATGACGAATATCTCAATATCACGCCAACCGATTCCAATGATTTTTTTCTTATTTGAAAGGATACACTTCAAGGATAGTTTGATGAAAGTTTAGTTAGGTTCCGATTATAAAATCCGCTTAAAATTGAGAAAATTTGTTTTTATTTTGGTAAATTTTAATTATACTGGAATCGTTACAAGGGAAAACTTTGTTAATATTATTATCAGAAGTAAGATTGTTGTCCCCATCGTTGCAAGTCGGTTGAAAATGAAAAAGATGTTTTCATTTTCAACCGACTACAAAAAAGGGAGAGGTTCCCAATTCGCCCGAATATTTATTATGTATTTTCTTATCAATATACCAAAATGTTAGTTTCCACAAAAATAATACCTAATTGAGTCAAGTTTTACATATCACAACAGATGCCACTCGTTAACAACCACTACCACCACAACCAACACTCGTTTAAGAAGTATCCCTTTAAGGTTACTTATCACTTAAAATCGTAAAAAGAATTAATTTTGAACAAAAAAAAGCCGAACCGAAAAACAACGAACTAAAAGTAAAAGATAATTTTACATAAAATAAAACCTATTTTAATTTTGTTAAACCAAAATAATAAACAAAGATTTTATAGCTTTACCTTTTCGCGCTCAATATGTATATGTAATTCTTTGGTAACAATTTTTATCTTATTCCTGCAATCTTTGAATACTACATCCGCTGCTTTTTGCATCAACTCATATGACACATAACCTCGAGTTGATTTTCGAGCATAAGTCCGCATGTTACTAAATTACAATATTTTTTTGTATGAAAAATTACAATATTTACATCCCATTATTGGTACAAATGAATTGGCGAAAGGTTTTCCGAGGTCACAACATGCCCCAAAAAAAGGAAACATCTAGCCCCAAAAACACGTGTTGAAAAAAAATGAAATATAAATAAGATTAGGAAACATAAATAATTATAAATAGTGTTCCGGAATAGTAGATAATATATGTAAAAAAAACACTAACATACTCGAGGCTAATCGTTAAAATTTGTGAGACAGACCAAAAATATCAAATGCGAAAATATTTACAATCGTGCACCAACGACACCCGTGTGCTATTCCATTGGTTTCGGTTGCCACTGGATTGTTCAATATAATGGCCATGGGTGCGCTATCACATTGCATTTCACTATATGTTTACTAAATATCCCTATCACTTTTCTCCGCGAAATTATTTCCATCGGAACAACTTACCTCGGTAACTTTTAGCCCCGCTCTCCCCTACTAGTTCTTATTTTTTGTCAAATTTCATATTGTAGGTCTACGGGAAATACCGCATGTGCATTTTTTATGTTTTCTATGAAATACGTATAATTTTTAGTTTTCTAATAATTGTATAAATCCTCCCCTCTTTTGATTGTGCTGACTTAGAACTTGACAGTGGCACTCTAAAGTAAAGTGACTGTAAATAGTTGATATTACATTTAGCTTGATAGCTACACGTAATCCTCGTCGTTGACCTAATATATAAAGACTATATTTTATTTCTTTTGAGATACGAAACCCTAAAAAGATGAAATTCAAATATATTCAGAATATTAAGCTATAATGAAAACAAAGCTTTTAAATGGTCACTTCGAGCGTTAAAATATGATAGAATTGTTTCATAATTGAGGATACAAAATAATAAGAGGAACAAACAACATTTCATTGAACAATGAACCTGGATTTTTGACAATGTATTAACATTCCAACCCATATAACAAACTCGTAAATATGAAATTGAATACAGCCCTTACAAAACTTAATATATAAAACCTTTTTTCAGTTTTACGAACAATTAATGGATCAATGCCTCTTACCCTTTGTACTATAAGCCTGGCATCGCCTTTGTTTACAAAATGCTATAGAATAAATAACAATTGGTTAACAAGATTGCCCAATTTGTACCTTAAAATTAAGATTTTCATATTTTTTATTTCATTTATATACTAAATGTTTACAAATTTAATTTATTAAATACTAAATTCAATATTGAATAATGCGTGGATCTCGACTTCACTGATAAAGAAATCGGAGAATTCTATAGGTGTAAAAGTTTAATATTTGACTTGATAATTATTATTTTAACAGCCGAAATTTGGCCAGTCAATGTTTAATATCTTTAAATAAGAAAGGAGTGCATAAAATTGCGTTGGCGTGTGAGGAGAAAAAAAACATATATATAAAGAAATAAGCAAATACAAATGAAATTTTCATCTGGTTTCGGAAAAACATTTTACATCTGAAATTATTTTATAAATAAAGAAACAAAGGTTTCTCTCTATAAGCTTTATAGAAAAAAATTGAAAAATGTAAATTGATATCTAATTAGAATAAACAAATGTAAATAAAAATTAATATAGATTGGAAAGAAATTATTTTTAATATTTATTATTAATTTATTGTAATGCTTCGTGGATATTATTAAAATTTATGGTGTGGTAAATAAAGGCATTCTGGAGGCATTCCGTGTTGCGTGGCGGAACTCAACGCCGTGCTTTACCTCGACACCAGGATGACGAAATGGTAATATAAATTAAAATAAATATTTAATTCCCTTAACACTAGAAGTGCCGAAGATTGAGACCCCCCTAGAACCGCCGTCGTGACAAATTTGTCCCATTCTACTTATTATGTTGATTGTTGGTATAATACAAAAAAAATATTATTAAAATAAATCGTAAAGTATGTAGACCATCTTTAATAATCAATTCTTATTATTTAACAAACATAAAAGTACCAAAAAACAAAACAAAGAAAGAATCAAATATTTCAAATACGTTCTAAGGTCGTGACAACTAACTGAATAACTCTTACAAAATTATAAGTTATTGAAATTAGTTAATATTATTATTAGGCCAAGTAATGCATTAATATATTCTTCATCAGTGATACATCACAGATGATGATGATGATGATGAACATTGCGTGGTAATGCCTCCAGAATTTGGCGGAAAATGCCAGCGGAGTGCATAGCACTAGGTTCCCAGGTTCCCTCTACCTACCCTACAATTGTCCACATTTGGTATCGAGTGTTTTTTCTGAAATTCAAGCCTAGCTTAGTCATCCTTTCATCTGATACCTCACTTGAACTAGCGGCAAAATTTAGTATTGACACCAATTTTACCCTACTTTTCAGGCTATTATTTTTTAAGATTTATACATAAATGTATAGTTTTCAGATTTTTTCCTGTACTTGTACTACATGTAGATGCTAGCTGCCAAATTTCATAATTCTAAGTTCACTGAAAGTACCTTATTAATTTGATTCCCTTTATAGTGTCGAAATACACGTTTTTTACTATGTAAATGGTCATATCTTTTTTTAAGGGCGCTTTTTCAGGAAATTAAGGGACTGTAGATCGTCATATAGTTGATATTCATATACTCATATGAATATCAACTCGATTTCTCCAAGCATTCCTGAAATAAAGGCACAGACAGACGGATGGACAAAAAAATGATCTTATAAGGGTTTTTTTTTCCTTAAAAGCTACAGAACCCTAAAAACTTAGGCAGTGACTGCTAAACCTACTATTCAATTTTTTTCCGCCCCCGCATCGCCCTTTCACCTCCACCTCGTCCCCGAGGCATGAAAATATGTCAAATTATACCCTCAAATAACAAAATAATAATGGCGGGACAAAAATGACCCAGCGGCAGTTCTAGGTAAATCTAATTTTTTTTCAAAAAGTATGACTGCTATAAAATTATTTATATCTTTAATTAAATAAAGGTGTAAAATTGGTAATAGTAAAAAAATTTCATCTACATAAATTAACAAATAAAAAAGTTATATACAATCAAACTTGCGTTTGGGTCAAAAATGGGACGGGGGCGCTTCTAGTGTTAAGTGAGGATCGAACCCACAACTAAACCTATTGACCTACCTGACTGAACCTATAAGCTGAGCCGCTGCAGAACGATGACCTAGTTTTAATTCCATATTTATTATTATTCGTTTTATCAAAGGCCCAATATAACCGACGAATTTATTGAAGTACAAAATATTTATACGTGTATATATATTATTTAAAAGTTTCCACGAACAATTTACTTGACTCGTGTAGATTTCGTTCTATAGGTTGTGTTTTCGTGCCAAGATCGCGCTTCAACCAAGGTTGTGTTTATATAAGCTCCACTCAATGAACCTATTCTACTAAGCAATGGATATTTTATACATAATATTATAGTCTGCAAAAAAGATCCTTTCAACATTAGTCAGGCTAATTGTGATCATATCGAATTTAAAAAGCTGAAACTTATTCTCATTACAATATGTTTAATTTCTTGAACGGTCACGCCAGGGAAAGTTAGTAGCTTTTTTCCAATGTAGCAAATCCCGCGGATTCCGTACCGTTAATCCTGCAACATGCGAGACTAGAAGTGATGTGGGATCTCGCAGTGTCGAGATTGGAAGCTGTGCAATTGGAAGACGATGCCCCAATATACCACGATGGCCTCAGAATTTATTTAGCTAAAACTGTTTCCTTACATCTAACAAGCAATAAAGACATCTAGAATAAAATAAAAAAATTAAACTGTCGTCTTATTAGTATAGCAGATTAAAAAGAAAAGAAAATAAGTAGTTTAGAAAATATATAAAAATTTGAACAAAAAAGTGGACATGGACAAAAAGTGATTCCATAAGGATTCCTTTTTTACCTTTGGAGGTACGGAACCCTGGATACGAAGAATACAAAATCACTAAGATTACTTTATCTTATATATTCAATCGAGATCTAGATCAAGTCTGCATACATAATAGGGTTCTTTCAACGCCACGTGTAAACCTTTGGCACTCAGGTATAATATATCATTTTAATATCACAATTGGGATGCGTTAACAAAACGCCATAGTTGTAGATTCTTAAAATCTCACCAGGGAGTGCTTATAATAAAACATAGAAGTTCCTAGAAGTAATTAAAAGCTCTTAATGTCCACAACTTCATCCACTTAATTCAAGATTTAAATTTGATAAGAAATGCTTGTAAATATAGACAAATTAAATTAAATCATCAAATCAAATCAAATAATTATTCTAAATTTATATTTACCATCCTACAATCAATGTTTATACTGTCAGATACTCGCGTTGAACCTCGATAGCCTAAATAATTATTGATATAAATTGGTCTATTATACAAATTACATATATTGTTGGCAGTGAGCTATGTGAGATTAAGGTCCTAATAAAATAAGAACCTAATGTCGAGGCACTTTGGGTTTGTATATGACGATATTTTTTAGCTTTTTCTGAAACGGGTAGCAAGAGAGAATTATGTCTGCACACCTTCCGCACCACGGTCATCAACCTCTTCATGGATGGTTCTCATAGTTTTCACATGACCTAGTAGTATCGATACTACTATAGAAAGTGGTATGGCGTATATTTGTATTGTTATGACATTTTATATCGACTAAAATATTTATGTTCAACCAATGCTTATTTTATTAACTTTCTTACTTGATTTTTCTGGTCAA